>PVIC010017070.1:0-33181 GCA_004025085.1 Thryonomys swinderianus
AAGAGAAAGAGAAAGTTCCTAAATTTAGAAATAAGAAGAAAACCTCTGAGTTCAGAACTAGAAGACAGAGGGCTAAAAAATAAAATATTGAAAACAATCTAAAGGAATTGATGTACAGGGCAGTACCCTCTAATATGCTAAAAACAATTGCTTCCCTTGTTGCATGACTTGTCACAATCTCTAAAATGTCATATGCTAAAGATTAATCCTGAAAGTAGGGGAGGGGGAAAAATGAGAAATTATGTCATATACTCGGTGTGGAGTGTAATTGTGATGGGTATATATAATGTACCAATAAAATGTACCAATAAAAAAAGATTAATCCCAAAGATCCTTTTTTTCAAAAAGAAAATTTAATATCATTTTCTCTTCTACTTTCATTAGTATTATAGGAGGGAAAAAAATGCTTTTCTCTTAAAATCTAGCCAACCAGTACCACACAAGAATCAGAACTTCTGATCAAAGGGAAAATAGGATATTTTGCAGCATGGAGCTTCCTGTTTATACCATATTTCACCAAGCCTAGCCTGTTTATACCACATTTCACAAAGAAGTTTAGGTGGTAATAGGGAAACTGGGAAACAGTCCGCCTTAAGAACTTCACCTTCCTTATCACATCAGGAAAAAGGAAAGATTTCTGCTTCTTTCTCTTATGTTGATTGGTTCACTAAAGAAGACTAAGTTAGTATCACAATACAGTTAACTACACTATGGTTTAAATAAGCCTTTATGAGCTTCGCTAAGAATCTAATCACTTTATATTGAGTTCTAAGCCACTATTTACAAACGAACTTTAGGGGTCTGGATGCTTTTCAACTTCTAAATTAAAACAGAACAAATGTTCATACATATGAAACCTCTATAATCTGGAAAAAAAGAAATTCAAAACATGTTAGAACTCCCTTTAAAAAAATCATTGTTTGGGGCCAGAGATTTAGCTCAGTGGTTCTGGCACCTGCCTAGCAAGCACAATGTCCTTGGTTTGATCCCTTGTAACCACATATAACAATATCGGCCCTGGTGACCCAGGGCATGGTGGTTCACACCTGTAATTCCAGCACTCGGGAAGCAGAGGCAGGAGGATTGCTGATTTCAAGGCTTGCCTGGGCTACAGAGTGAGCTCAGGGCCAGCCTGAACTACAAAGCAAGCCCTGTCTCAAAAAAAAAAAAAATCATTGCTTATATTTTTACTATTAAATACAGTTAATATGTTGAACAATAAGCACTAGCACTTTAATTTGCTCAGCACATAAGTTAATGAAGATTTTGATACTTTCACTTTGTGGTTGATAAAAGTCCATAGATTTTATGGTCACTGATTCTATTTTTTTTCCCACCACTTGGCTTACTTGGGAGTTATCTAAAAAGTCCAACACAAATTTCTTTTTTTTTTTTTTTTTTTGAGACAGGGTCTCACTTTGTAGTTCAGGTGGGCCCTGACCTCACTATGTAGCCCAGGCAAGCCTCAAACTCAGCAGTCCTCCTGTCTCTGCCTCCCGAGTGCTGGGATTACAGGCGTGAGCCACCACACCCAACATTGTATGTGGTTACTGGGATTGAACTCAGGACCTTGTGTTTGCGAGGCAGGTGCCAGAACCACTGAGCTAAATCTCTGGCCCACAAATTTCCTTTATATTGTGCTTATCTATGAAGCATAAGCTTAAGTACTAGAAAATCTTCAGTATCATTTGTAGAGCCTCCTCATTTGGGTAACAACAATCATACTAGCAATACTATAAAGTATTTCACTCAAAAGAAAAATACTGAAGTACTTTATCTGAACAATAACTTCTTTTATAAGCTAAGCTCTCTCAGTGTTAGAATGTCCAATAACATCTAGAAGCAAGAGGACCACAAATCCTTTAGTGAATGAGCAAATCCCTGAGTAAGCTGGCTTTGGTGAGTGAGCCTAGGTGCTAATAGGTTGAACTTCAGGAAACTTGACAATGTAGAAGGAACTCAGATTTCACTTGTGTGTGTTTATATATAAGTACACATGAGAGGGGAACTTTCTGAGTGAAGGAAAGGACTATAGCCCAAAAATATATAATTCTACATACATTTCTTTCCATCACTGCATATTAATTATTAAACCTGAAGGCAGCTCATTGCTTTTCCTGAGAATGCCCTATCAATTCATGTAAAGTCTTCCTTGGGTGAAATAAGACATGTTTTCTAGTTATTCTTTTTTTTTAAATTGAATTCTTTTTTTGTTTTGTTTTGTTTTTTGTTTGTTTTTTGAGACAGGGTCTTGCTTTGTAGTTCAGGCTGACCCTGAGCTCACTATGGAGTCCAGGCAAGCCTCGAACTCAGCAACCCTCCTGTCTCTGCCTCCCGAGTGCTGGGATGACAGGCGTGCGCCACCATGCCTGGCACTGTGGTACGTGGTATTGATTGCTGGTGGGCATGAGTCTCCATGCCCAGCATTATATGTGGTTACCGGGGATCAAACTCAGGACCTTGCGCTTGCGAGGCAGGCGCTGGAACCACTGAGCTAACCCTCCGGCCCTAAATTGAATTCTTCATTGGTACAATATATACATTTCACAATCACACATAACACTGTACCAATATATGGAATTTGTACCAATATATGACACAAGTCAATTCTCATTTTTACCCATATCCCCACCCACCCACACCTCCCCACCCCCTATATACATGCTCTTTTATTTTCTTTCAGAATCATATTTACTCCTTTCCCTCATTACATCCCCATACCAAATTTCCTATGGAAATTTCTCATTCTACAAAAACTGTCATAATTTTTAGAGTTCATTTGCATCTACAGGTGCTCATATCAAAGAGAAGATCCGGTATCTGCCTATCTGTGATCTATTTATTTCAATCATCAGCGTGTCCTCCAGGTGTATCCATTTGCATATAGATGAATCAATCTTGTCATTCTTTATGGCAGAATAATACTCCATTTTATTTTTTAAAAAACCACATCTTCTTTATCCACTGTCCAGTTGATGGGCATTTGGGTTGTTTCCAAGATTGAGCTATCACGAACTGAGCTGCTATGAACAAGGGTTGTACATCTATCTTTCCAATGTGATTTTTTTAAATTCTTTTCGGTATATTCCTAGCAGGGGGATAGCAGGGTCAAATGGGACCCCTAGTCCTAGTTTTCTGAGAAATCTCCACACTGATCTCCACAATGGTTGCACAAGTCTGCAATCCCACCAACAGTGGAGAAGGGTTCCTTTTTCCCCCACAGCCTCACCAGCATTTATTGTTGGTTGATTTTGTAATGGCGGCCATTCTTTGTGGAGTGAGATGAAATCTCAGTGTTGTTTTTTTCATTTGTATCTCTCGAATGACCAGTGATGTTGAACATTTCTTCATATATTTCTTAGCTGCTTTAACTTCTGCCTCTGAGAAGTGTCTGTTCATTTCAGATGCCCATTTTTGAATTGGGTCTTTAAACTTGGGGAGGCAGATCTGTTTAAGTTTTTTTTTTTTGCTTTGTAGTTCGGGCTGGCTCTGAGCTCACTATGTAGCTCAGGCAAGCCTCGAACTCAGCAATCCTCCTGTCTCTGCCTCCCAAGTGCTGGGATTACAGGCATGAGCCACCACGCCCCGGCACTGTGGTATGTGGTATTGATTGCTGGTGGGCGTGAGTCTCCACGCCCAGCATTGTATGTGGTTACTGGGGATCGAACTCAGGACCTTCCACTTGCAAGGCAGGCGCCAGAACCACTGAGCTAATCCTCTGGCCCTTAAGTTCTTTATATATTGTAGATAATAGCCCTTTGTCTGAGAAACAGCTAGTAAAGATTTTTTCCCATGTCGTTGGTTGTCTTTTAGCAGTGCCAGTGACTTCTTTTGCTGTGCAGAAGCTTTTCAGTAGGATGAGATCCCATTTGTTGATTCTTTCTGCTAGTTCTTGTGCTATAGAGATTTTATTCATAAAGTCTCTGCCTAAGCCAATGTCTACCAAGAGTTTTACCTAACCGGTTTTCCAGCAGACTTATTGTTTCTGTTTTAATGTTTAAGTCTCATATCCATTGTGAGTTTAGTTTTGTGCATGGTGAAAGAGATAGATCTAGCTTTAGCTTTTGGCAGGTTAAAGCCCAGTTTTTCTAGCACCATTTGTTAAAGAGGCTGTCTTTCCTCCATTGACAGTGTTTGGCTCCTTTGTCAAAGATAAGGTAGCTTAGTGTATCCAGGGTTGTTTCTGAATCTTCTAATCTATTCCACTGGTCCTCAGGTCTGTTACTTTGCCAGTACCATGCAGTTTTTATCACAGTGGCTTTATACTACAGTTTTAAATTGGGGATTGTAATACCAGCTGCCATGTCATGGTTGCTTAGAATTGCTCTTGTTATTCTAGGTTTCTTGTGCTTCCAGATGAATTTTTTTATTATTTTCTCTAGCTCTGTGAAGTATAGCATTGGAATTTCAATTGGAATCTGTATAGTAGTTGTGGGACTATAGCCATTTTGATGATGTTGGTTCTCCCTACCCAGGAACAAGGGATATCTTTCCACTTTCTGATCTCCTTTTCTATCTCATTTTTCAGAGTCCTATAGTTTTCAGAGTAGAGGTCTTTCACTTCCTTTGTTAGGTTGATTCCTAGATATTTCATTTTTCTGGGTGCTACTGTGAAAGGGATTGACTCCCCAATTTCTCTTTCAGTGAGTCTGTTGTTTGTGTAGACAAAGGCTATTGACTTTTGAGCATTAACCTTGTATCTAGCAACACTACTAAACTTGGTAATTAAGTCTAGTAGTCTTTTGGTTGAGTTTTTAGGATCCTCTAAATAGAATATCGTATCATCAGCAAATAATGATAGTTTAACTTCTTCCTTACCGATCTTTATTCCTTTTATGTCTTTGTCCTGCCTGATTGCTGTGGCTAATGTTTCCAGCACTATATTGAACAAGAGTGGTGACAGCGGGCATCCTTGTCTTGTTCCTGATCTTAGTGTAAAAGGTTTCAGTTTTTGCCCATTAAGTATGATGCTGGCTGTTGGTTTCTCATAAATAGCTTGTATTAAATTGAGATAAAGTCCATCGATTCCGATTCTCTGTAGGGTTTTGATCATAAATGGGTGTTGAATTTTGTCAAATGCTTTTTCTGCGTCTATTGAGATAATCATATGGTTTTTATCTTTGAGTTTGTTAATATAGTGTATTACATTGATTGATTTACGTATGTTGAACAAGCCTTGAATCCCTGGGATAAATCCGACTTGATCAGGGTGTATGATTTTCTTGATAACTCTCTGTATTCTGTTTGCCAATATTTTATTGAGGATTTTTGCATCAATGTTCATTAGAGAGATTGACCTGTAGTTTTCTTTTTGATGGGATCTTTCCCTGCCTTTGGAATCAAGGTGATGGTTGCTTCAAGGAATGATTTGGGGAGTACTGCTTCCCTTTCAATTTCATTAAAGAGATTGAGAAGTACTGGTATTAACTCTTCTTTAAAAGTTTTGTAGAGGGCTGGAGGGTTAGTTCAGTGGTTCCAGCACCTGCCTTGCAAGTGCAAGGTCCTGAGTTCGATCCCCGGTAACCACATATAATGCTGGGCGTGGAGACACGCCCACCAACAATCAACACCGCATACCACAATGCCAGATGTGGTGGCTCATGCCTGTAATCCCAGCACTCGGGAGGCAGAGACAGGAGGATTGCTGAATTCGCAGCGCCTTGCCTGGGCACCATAGTGAGCTCAGGGCCAGCCTGAACTACAAAGCGAGACCCTGTCTCAAGAAAAAAAAAAGTTTTGTAGAATTCAGCAGTGAAGCCATCAGGACCAGGGCTTTTCTTTGTTCATAGGTTTTTTGTTACATTTTCAATTTCCCAGATTGATATTGTGTTGTTTAACATTTTTATATCCTTTCATTCAGCTTTGGAAGTTCATATGTGCCTAGGAATCTATCCATTTCTTCTAGATTTTCCATCTTCTTGGAGTACAGATTTTCAAAGTACGTGTTTATGATCCTTTAAACTTCTTCTGGAACTGTGTTAATTTCCCCATTTTCATTCCTTATAGCATGGATTTGAGCCTTTTCCTCCCTTTGTTTGATAAGATTGACTAAGGGTCTGTCGGTCTTCTTTATCCTTTCAAAGAACCAACTCTTTGATTCATTGATTCTTTGTATTGTTCTCTTTGTCTCCATTGCATTAATTTCTGCTCTGATCCTTATAATTTCCTCTCTAGTATGTGCTTTGGGTTTGTTTTGCCCCTCTTTTTCTAATTGTCTGAGGTTTGTCATTAGATTGTTTATTTCAGTTTGCTCTATTTTCTGAGTGTAGGCATTCACTGCTATGAATTTCCCTCATAGAACTGCTTTCAATTTGTCCCATAAATTCCTGTATGTTGTGCTGCAGTTGTTGTTTAGTTGTGGAAACTGTTTAATTTCTACTTTAATTTCTTTTGTGGCCCATTGGTTGATCAACAGAGTGCTGTTCAATTTCCATGTGTTTGTGAGGATCTTGGAATTTCTTCTGCTATTCAGCTCCAGTTTCAAGGCACTATGGTCTGATAGTATGCAGGGGATAACTTCGATTCCTTTGCATTTACTTAAGCCTGTTCTATGGACTAGATTGTGATCTATTTTGGAGAATGATCCATGAGCAGCTCAGAAGAAGGTATATTCTCGCTTTATAGAGTGAAAAATTCTGTAAGCATCTAACAAGTCCATTTGCTCAAAAGTTTGATTTAGCTCAAGTATTTCCTTATTAATTCTTTGTCCAGTTGATCTGTCAATTTGTGACAGTGGAGTATTAAAGTCCCCTACTATTATTGTATTCGTGGATAACTGGCTTTTCATGTCCAGTAATGTTTATTTTATATAGTTGGGTGCATTAGAGTTTGATGCATAAATATTTATGATTGTTATTTCTTTCTCTTTGATAGTTCCCTGTACGAGAATATAGTGACCTTCTTTATCTCTTTTAATCAGTTTGGGTTTGAAATCTATTTTATCTGCAAACAAGATAGCTACGCCTGCTTTTTTGCAGTTTCCTATGGCATGGAGGATTGTTTTCCAACCTTTTATTTTCAGTCTATGGGTTTCCTTCTGAATTAGGTGTGTTTCCTGTATGTAGCAGATTGTAGGGTCTTGCTTCTTGATCCAGTCTGCTAGTCTGTGTCTTTTAATTGGCCCATTGAGTCCATTGACATTAATAGTATGACTGATATGGACATATTCAGAGCTGCCATGTTTCCCTGCTCTTGTTTCTTTTCTTCCTTGCTTTTCCCCTTTTCTCTTTAGTTTCTTGTTTGCCCCAATGAATTCACTCTCCTGGGTCTCATGGGTATGGAATTTTCTGTGTTTTTTTCCAAGATGTTCTTTAGGATGTTTTGGAGTGCAGGTTTCATATTTGTGAAGTTTTTCAGGTGTTTTTTATCATGGGAGTATCTTATTTCCCAGTCTATTCTGAAAGGTAGTTTTGCAGGATACAACAGTCTAGGTTGGATTTTGTTTTCCTGCAATGCTTGAAATACTTCCCTGCACACTCTCCTTGTGTTGAGTGTTTGTGTTGAAAAGTCTGCTGTGATCCTAATGGGCTTCCCTTTGTAGGTGATTTTCTTCCTTTCTCTCACTGCTTTCAGTATTTCATTCTTTTGTTGTGCATCTGGAACCTTGATAATTATATTTTTATGATATTTTTATGTCATGGTGTTTTGGAGTCCGATAGGCCTCATTTATCTGTATGTCTATTTCTTTTCCTATGAAGTTTTCTGTTGTTATCTCTGACAATAGCTTTTTTATGTCTTTTACACTGTCTCCTGCTTCCTCAGTGACTCCAATCAGTCGTATGATCCCTAATATATATTTTTCTATTATTTTTCTTTGAGTCATCTATAAGCTGTTGAATTGATTTCTCATGGTGCCTTGCGGTTTTCCATAGATTATATCTTTCCTGCTCGTTGGTTGCTATGCTGTCCTCTAGGTCTGAGATTCGGTTCTCGGCTTCATTCATCCTACTGAGTAAGCTTTCGTTCTCCTTCATCATTCCCTGGAGCTCTGCTTGAAGCTGTTTAAAAGGTTCCATTGCTTCTGCTATCTTGGATTCTGTCATATGGCTGATCTCTTCTTTAATGATGTCTTTCACTATGGACAGTATCCCTGTTTTGATCTCAGAGATGAGTTCTGATTTCCATTTCACTAGATCTGCTTTAGTTACCATCTCCAAGAGTCCTGGTGTTTGAGTTTCAGTTTGCCCTATTTCCCTTTTCTCTGAATTTCCCTGTGTTGGTGATCTTTGTGTCTGGTTTTTTGTGTATTTTCCCATTTCTATTCTTTTTTTTTTTTTTTTTTTTGAGACAGGGTCTTGCTTTGTAGTTCAGGCTGGCTCTGAGCTCACTATGTAGCCTAGGCAAGCATCGAACTCAGCAATCCTCCTGTCTCTACCTCCCAAGTGCTGGGATTATAGGCGTGAACCACCAGGCCCAGCACTGTGGTATGTGGTATTGATTGCTGGTGGGCATGTGTCTCCACGCCCAGCATTATAAGAGGGCCGGAGGGTTAGCTCAGTGGTTCCGACGCCTGCTAACCCTCCGGCCCTCTTTTGTTGTTATTAATGCTATTCTTTGCCTGATGACAGGGCAATGTTTGTTTCAGGTCTTTCTTTCCATTATCTGGGGCCCTTTGGATGTGGCACCTTCCTGGGGTGTCCTCCTTGAATCTGTAATGACCCTTGAAAGTTCTCAGTTCTGACAGCATTGGAAGTATTTGAGCAGAACAATCACATCATCTTTGTTACCATAATACAGTCAGTGCCAATATCAGCATTAAACACAATAAATGAAAAGTTTTGTTAATTTTTATTCTGAAGACTTTGAGCTCATGAGTTACCTCTATGTCCATGTGCCAAAATTTAGAATTAATCAGCAATGTGCATATAATATGTAGATGGTAAATGTACCCCCAGAACCCTTTGGGGGTAAAAGGTCACTGGGGAATCAGGGAGGTAGGGAGGCAGGAGGAGGGTGAAATAGGGTTAGCAGATTTATGAAGATCACCTAGACTGTAGAACCTCATATATGTCAGTGGGTAATAGAGGATAAAAGGGCATATATAAAACAGTACCAACTGTATGCTGTAAGACTGTTGGAGCCTTTGCACACCTTCTTATAATAGTACTGGAGAAGAAATAGGGCAGCCTAAGAGTCTTTTCCTTCTGGGTATTGCTTCTGACAGGAAGATAGGAGAGGGTGTGGGGACAAGAGGTAAATAGTGGGATCTAGGAGTAGATGGCAAAAATAGAAGCTAGATTCCTTTTTTTTTATTCTTGCCTGGTCTCTCAGCGCTGCTCCAGTGTGGAGGGACACAGGAAATGGCTCCAGCTCCTCTCGGGCCTGGGTCCTCACAACGCAGCTCTGGGGTGGGGTTGGGGCCAGCCAGGGGCCTCAATCCTCCGTGGTGGGGATGGCACCCAGGGTCTGTACCTGAGTCCTCACTGCGTGGCTCCAGCTCCGGGGAGAGGTGGGATCAGCTGACAGGCCTCAGTCCTCTGCCGCCACCGGGAACAAAATGGTGCCCAGATTACCCGAGTACTCTGCGTGGCTCCGGGGTGGAGAGGGCCAGTTGGCAGGCCTCAGTCCTCTACCACCAGGAACGGAATCTCTAGTTATTCTTATAGTTCACCACTCTCCCTATCTGAAAGTATCTATGTAAGGACAAATGTGGATGCAGTAAGAAAACTGAAACACTTGAAAGCCTTCACTTGGTGTGATTACAATTTGACTGTGACTCATGTCCGAATCAAACATAATTTTTCTTTAGAATATTTACAGATTCTTATTTAAGTAAGGAATATTAAAACCTAAACACTCAAATATTCCCTGCTCTGTGTGGTTTTAAAAAATAATTGCTTGAAGATAGACAATGAAAGAATCACAAATGTCTATAGATTATCTTGGGAGGGGCCATTTCATTTTTTATAAAAACAGCTAACTCCTGAAACTGTAAACAATAAAGGGATTTAATAAACTGCATAATTGTTTTTAACAATGAGCACAAGTAAGTACTCCCATGGGACGTATGGACTGCTGAGAGCTCTGGAAGATTCTACTCAGGGCACTTATTTCTAAAGGCTGAAGATATAGGTCAGTGGCAGAGGAGTTGACTAAAATTCACCAGGCCATTTGCTCAATCTAGAGCAGCACAAAAAACAAAACCTAGTCCCATGGAGAATCTTTGAACATCATGATTTGGCCCTTTGGATTATAGCGTCAGACTCACCAAAAATTTTTTTAAAAAAGAAAGAACAGAACTAGGTCCTTACACAGTTATGAAATTATTTACCTCTAGCAAAAAGTACGATGTAAGCACCATAGAATCTGCAGGTATGTGCTGAAGAGCATCAGGGCCAGAGTCAGTCCAAAATACTATATCGCAGTCTGCTTCAACTGGCAACATGTTCACCCAAAGGGACAACTAGTGTTGGAGTTTATATGACTTGATCTTTTAAAATCATGATGATATCCTGATACAATTACTGAAAATATCTATGTACTTTCTTCTAACTAGTCAAGTGTAAATAGAGAAAACATTGTATTCCTTTTTACAAAATTGCTGTTTTGTAAATAAAAAGTAAAACGTATTTTAAAAATCAGTTTTACTAAGATATCCATCAGATTTTTTCTAAGATATTAAAAATTTCATTTTTATTAAATAATTTTGTTAGGCTGTATAAATTATTTAAATCCTTCAGCTACTGCTTCTTACTTGGGAAGTGTGTTGTCTGTTAGTTTTGTTTATCTAGACAGGGTCTCCTTATGTAGTTCAAGCTGCTGGCCTTGAACTCACTATTTAGTCCAAGCTGGCCTCAAACTCACAGTGGTTCTCCATCCTCAGCCTCCAGAGTGCTGGGATTACAGGTATGCACCTGACCATCTTATTTCATAGAAAAGCTCCAAATGAAGTGCTTTTAATTTTTTAAATATGTAGCTCTAGAGTTTTACCAGTGTCCAACATCCTACAAGCCCTTTGATGAATATATGAGAAAAAAATGCTTCCATAGGCTAGAAAAAAAATGGAAACTAAAGGAAGAAACAGCTTTTTATTCCTGTATCTGTTTCTTCAGATGTTGGCAAGTATCAAAGGAAGTCTTCTCCCCAGTGGAGAAGGGAGGCTGCAATCTCACTGCATTTGCCTCAGAAGTACCAAAATGTACACAAGTGCAGGCCAAAATAAGAACCCTAACCCAATGAGACATGATATAGATGGAAGACTTGGGAGGGAGATTTTTCTTCCCGTTCCTGTTAGAATAAAATTCAGCCCCTGATTAATTCTGGGCATTTTTGAACACTTATTGTCAAGATAAGACAAGAATCTAGTGGCTAACTCAATGTGCCTTGCACCTTGATTTTTGTTGTGTTTTTACTTTTACCAGAAAATAAGAATCATACCTGGAATCTACAACGAGCTAAGAATCTCAAAGTAACCATCGTTCCTTCCATTAAAGGTCAGTGTTGTCTGTAGAGATTCCTGTGTCAGCAAAGATCTCACATAATGCAACATTAATGTTATGCTCCCAGAGAGAAATATTGTAAGACAACTAAAATTTATTTATCTCAGAGATAGAAGAATCAGAACATTCTGTGAAATACTTTCCCCAGAAGAAGGGAACTCAGTTCTGAATTTGTATCAGCAGTCCCCTCCTAGCTCCCACTGGGAAGTCACTGCGTGAAGAGCAACAGAAAGTATTGTGTCAGGATGACCTCCCACAGCTCTGCTGCTGTGAATGAAAAGTTCTTGGGACTTAAGAAGTGATGGAGGTGGGCTGTTTCATCTGTATTGTCCCAAACAATGTCCTCTTTCTCCAGAGGACGGCCTGACCAAAATTGTTTCTCTTTTTTCAGGATCTGTTTACACAAAATCCATTCTATTCAGTGTCTTCATCTTCTTGTCCTTCTACGTGGGATGGCTGCTTGTTGTGTTTATTCATTATGTAAGGTAGGCCAAAAGTCTCATGATCTGTGAACCCCTTTGCCTCTCTGTAACCTGGGAGCATCTGCTTTAGAACTATTTTGACTCTACTTACTACTACCTCTGCCTCTAACTGTGACCTTGGGCAAACTACTCACCCTTCTGTGCTCCAGATTTCTCACCTGTAAAATGAGATAATAATTTACCTGATAGAGTAATATAACAGCTTATGTAACTGTCATGCCCATAATAAGTGCTGATACAGTGTTTGTCATTTTCATAGTTACTGGAAACTCAACAAAAAGGTAACATGTATAATTTTTAGACCAGAAAATAGTCACTTCTTAACATGTTCAAGAGGAGAAAGAACATTTGTTTTTCACAAACCTCTGGCCATTCTTCTGTAGCTCATAGAGAGCAAAACAAAGGATGGAATTCCTAAGGGTCAGCTGTTGGGAACAATCCTGTTTGGCAGAAATAACAGGAAGGTCAAAACTGACCAGGCCTTTCTGCAGGTAAATCCTGTAGACTGTAGGAAATGATTAGTTTTACACATGGAGAGTTAGGAACAGTTTTTCACATTCTGTCAAAAAAAAGTAAATTTAATGCCTAAAGTACACTTTATGGTATAACTAATAGCAGAATATTATGCTTTGATGCCACATTACCAGATGCTTCTCTGCTTTTGTAGCATCAATTTTCCAGTAAATTGCTCTATGGGGGGAAAAAATGGAGAAAATTGTGCTATAATTTCATCATGGAAATTTCCCTTCCTAAGAATTTGGAGGCCCTAATAAGAAAGCCGATCTCTATCTTTCTGCAGGGCGAACTGTGGGATCCAAGGGAAGGGAACGAAACTAGGATCTTTGGATTTAAGTTCTAGTCTCCTGTGAGTCAACAGCACACAGCAAAATAATATGAGGCTTAGAGAAACTGAGCTTGGGCCTGTTCTATGCTACTCTGGGTAGCAAAAGACCCCCAGCCCCACCCTGCTACAACTTTTATTCAGCACCTCTCTAGTAACAAAAATGTAACAAAGACTCAGAAGACAGGGTAAACACTGGCAGTGGAGCAGTTCCACCTTGAAGCATCACAGCATGTGGGACGGCCAGAGTCCTTGTTGTTATCCAAGGTGAAGGTGAGTCCTAGGCAGCCAGGAAAGGTGTTCCAATTACTCTTTCCAAACAGGATTCTTTTGCAACATAGTTAAGTCCAGAGTCTGTCTGCAGAAAGACCTGGTCAGTTTTGACCTTCCTATTATTTCTGCCAAACAGGATTGTTCCCAACAGCTGACCCTTGGGAATTCCATCCTTTGTTTTGCTTTCTATGAGCTACAGAAGAATGGCCAGAGGTTTGTGATAAACAAATGTTCTTTCTCCTCTTGAACATATTAAGAAAACAAAGTCAGCATCTGTGGAGTGATCTCTCTCCCACTTCAAGGATACTGTGATCTCAGGGATACAGATCAAACCAGAGCTCAAAAATATAACTTCCTTCTGTGACCTGTGTGAAGCTTTTGAACTGAGATTAACTTCCCTCAAAACATCCCACAGCGACTACTAGCCCAGTCTGGAAGAATTTTAGCACCAGAATCATTAAAAATAATGAAGTATAATGGGAGTTAAATAGAAATCCTTGAGTCTGTATTAATAAAGAAAATAGAAAGAACCTAACCACTTGCAGCTATATATTGACTGCATTTAAAAATTTACTGAAATTTATTAAATTTCTGTACCCATTATAGAAAGGTGCCACAAGGAAAGACTGATAATAAAAAGAAAGACTTTACCATACCAGAAGATCCAGAGCTGACTGCTAAACACATGGAAAGTCCTGGAATTGGCAGATCATTTTACAAACCTCAGTAAAGTCTAGACATTAAGACTCATCAGTAGGCCAGGTGTGGTGGCTCACGCCTATAAACCCAGCACTTGAAAAGCAGACGCAGCAGGATTACTGCAAGTTCAATGCTAGCCTGGGCTACATAGTGAGTTCAGGGTCAGCGTCAACTACAAAGCAAGAGTCTGTCTCAAAAAAAAATTTAAAAAAAACTCATCTGCAGATGCTAAATGCAGGGTATGGGATCAGATAAGCAAGATATCTATATGGTCTTAAGGTACATCCTCATAAATTGCTTAGTAGTTGTGAGAGAAAAGTAATAATAAAAACTGCATTAGTAAGCTCTCCCACTCCTGAGTAGAAGTACCTGTTACCCACAGATTTACAAAGGAAAGGTTTATATGGCTCATGGTTTCAGAAGATTCAGTCCATGATTGGCTGGCCTCATGGCAGGAGCATCATGGTGGAAGAGTTAGGCAGAGGAAAGCTGTTCTATTCATGGCAGCCAGAAAGCAGAGATGGGGAAAAGAACCAAGAAGGGATGAGGGACCAGATAAAGACCCCAAGGTCGCATTTCTATGGCCCATTCAGACAGCTCCAAAAGTATACTTTGCTGATTTCCTGGGCAGCTCACAAGTCAATCAAGTTTACAGACCAGCTTAATTACCATGCTACTTGCACAGTAAGGAAATTGACTGGGGGATCAAAATTAGTACAGCCAAAGGAAGGTGAGCATTGTATGACACCTTAAGAAGGACAAAATATTACTTATTCAGCATTCTAGAAATGTATATTTTTAATCATGGAAAAATGGGGCTCAAAATGTGTCATAAAAGTCAATATTATATAGTGTTCTAAGTTAAAGGGGACTAAGGAGATATAACAATGGGAAACTATTATCATCATCATGTGGCAGTTAAGAAGATTGAAACACAAAGAGGTTAAATGTTTTGACCAAGCGTTCACAGCAAGGGCCAGAGATTTAGCTCAGTGTTTCCAGCGCCTGCCTAGCAAGTACAAGGTCCCTGGTTTGATCCCCGATAGCCATATACAACAATACCAGGAGTGGTGGTTCACGCCCACCTGCAATCAGTACCACACACCACAAATGCCAGGCTTGATGCCTCAAGCCTATAATCCCAGCATTCAGGAGGCAGAGGCAGAGGATTGCTGAATTCGAGGCTTTCCTGGGCTACACAGTGAGCTTAGGGCCAGCCTGAACCACAGAGCAACACCCTGTCTCAAAAAAAAAAAAAAAAAAAAGAATCCACAGCAAGCAAATAAAGGGCAGCCAGGTTCCTGATCCACAGGTCTTAGGCAATTTCACCAAGATGGATCTGAAGGGGTGAGGGCCCATAAGGAAAGACAGTCTTAACCAAGGTTCCTACCCAAAAACCTGGCACTGTGGCAAGGATACAATTGAAAAAGGCCCACACAACGTTCCACTTTTGCTTTGGATGAGTTCCAGGGTCATGGAAAAAGAAGTCCCTCTCTTCTGCCTTTCTTAGCAATACAGCATCCTTGATATTTTAGATTTTTGAAACAAGATTACTTCTCGTTAGTCAGGCAGCATGTATAGTCAACATAGATGAAAAATTAATGTCTGAGTATTGATCTCTCTGAAGTTGTTATACAGCCAACTGAAGTGAGCACTGTTTTTGAAAGTTGTGGTTTAAAGCTCTGTTGAAATTTGACTTGCAAATTATTTTGCAACAGTGAAATGCACAAGCATAGATTTTTTTTAAAATATAGATGAACTGAAAATAGAAATCTGGAGACATAAGCACCATTTGGCATTCTAAATAGAGGATTAGACAGAGGAAAACGCTAATTGGGGACCTCTTCTTTCACTGAGCTAAGTGAAAAGCAAAGTTTCCTACAAAACCATTGCAAACCAATTTTCTTGGTATGATACCACTTACTCTACCTTATTCATAATCCGTGTGAGAGTTATAGTACATATCATGCAAATCAGGTGAAAAATATTGATAAGAAAAATGGCCCTTGCCGGGAGCTAAAAATCTAAAGCCTCCTCAGGCCACATTCACATGAACCTAAATACTGAGTCCAAACTGGCCAATCCGGAGTGCTCAGCCTTCCCTCTTGTTCTTGTATTCATTACCCGTTGCCACAATGAGGCTTCTCAGCCATAAAAAGTACATAGTGTACAGTAACAAATATTTAAGTTTATTTGCAAATCTATGGGTGAGCTGGATAGTTCTACAATCAACTCAAAGGTATCAGTCAGATGCGATCACCAAACGTGATCTGCTGGCAGGTCAGCAAGGAACTGAGTCTTCTAGACTGGCCTCTACCACACTTAGTCTCACTGTCCAGCAAACCTGTCTGAGATTATTATATCTCAGCGAGAGACACAGCAGAGTATAAGACCTCCTTAGGGTGCAGGTTCAGAAGTATGTCCCACTCACTCTGTTGGACTGAGTGAATACTGCCTGCCTCACCCAGCTTTGTAAATCACTTAACTCCTCTAATGAATTAGGTTGTCAGTTCCAAAAGCTAAAGCAAACAAGGATAGAATCCTTTAATGCAGATACATAATACAAACACATCATCTCCTATAAGTCCATATAATTGCTTGCTGGTCAGTATCACTAAGATAGTTAAGGAACTTTACCATAGCCTCATTTGCCAACTAGAGCAGTTGGACCAAATTATCACTGGTCCCCTTAGCGATATGCTTTTTGTATTGAACAAATATTTAGTTACCATTTCTTGTGTATCAGACCTTGTCCTACAGCGGTGATGGTGAACCTTTTAGAGACCCAAATTGCAGCTCAGAATCCACTTATTTATCACAAAATGTCAATGCTGCAATTAAACCTGAATACTGAGGTTTTAGTTTAGAATAAACAGCTGTTATCCAACACTTGTCAGCTAGGGCAGCTTGGCTCAGGTGCCAAAAGAGAGGGCTCTGCATGCCCACTGCAGCACATATGCTATGGGTTTGCCTCTCCTAGAAATTGGAGGTAGCAGTGCTAAACAACAGCATCGAGACCCCTCCCCTATTATGACTTCGTTAGAGAGGAGAGATTTTTTTAAATTCTGCTAGTGACTGGTGAGAAAGCCTCAGGGCTATGAGAAAGAATGACTGGTTGGAAACATCCCTTTGGATTTGATTTGGTCGAGAGAGAAAACCTCTGAGAACCAAGACTTAAATGGCAAGAAGAAGCCAGTCTTATGTGGCTCTGGGGAGAGTGACTCTGTCAGAGAAGAAAAGCAAAAGCTGGAGGCAGGGATGAGTTCAGTGCATCTAGGAACAAGAGTGTTTCGGGAAGTTCTTCCACAAACATAGCAGAAATAAGGACCCCATCTGGAGATAAATAAGAAGTAAATTAAGAAAAATGTACCAAGCACAAGCATTTTCAGCCCCTCTAATCTCCTATCCGTAAAGAAGGCTCAACTGAGAGAAGCAAGTAATGTACATTTAATTGTTTGAGTAAATTTACAATCTGTGAATTGTATCCGTAAACTGATGAATGATGATGTACATGAGTGAATGATATAAATACCTGGGAATGGAATTGCTGGGTCTTATGATAAATCTGCCTTGACCTTTTTAAGGAACTGTCCAGTTATTCTCCAGAGTAACTATACCAGTTTACATTTCTAACAGCAGTGTACTAAGGCTCTGATTTCTCCACCCCCAATTGCCCATTTTTAGAGATCTTCACAGGCAAATCTACAGCAGAGTGCACAAGAAACAAATGTAAAATACTGAGGCTTTCACTATCTTAGAAGCACATATCTTTGCTTATTTTCAGGTTTCATTGGAAATCCATCGATGGAAGCTTTGGCTCCAGTGATGGTAAGAAAAATACCTGATTTTAATTCAGAATGAGGTTGAATAGTACAGCAACAACCTTTTGCTGACTCTTTGGTCTGCCTTTTGTGATTTACAAACTCTCTGTTGATTTCTGTGTCACAGAACAGTCTAATCATCAGTTTTTCTATGGAGGGCAAAGCTAGTGAAAATCCCCATCCTCCCACCCTGTGACTGGGGTTTGAACCCAGGGCACTTGCACTGAGCTATATTTTCAACTCTGTCTTTTAAATTTTAAGACAGGATCTCACCAAATCATTGTAATGCCCAGGATGGGCTCAGACTTGTAGTCCTCCTGCCTCAGCCTCCCAGAGTGTTGCACTAATGGGCATGTTACCACCATGCCCATCTAGAGCCAATTTTATAGTTGATAATTATTGATTAAGGGGCTCACATTAAGTACCTTTGCTTGAAATGTCCCTTGTAATTATTCACAGGCCATTTATCAAGCACTTGTCTCTTTTAAAAGCTGAATCTTTCTTAGGCCAGAACTGTTCATAAATGTGTTATCCCAAAGCTGATTTGGTATCAATAGTAAGAATTTACTACATTAACTCTTCCTAAACTGAGGCAGAGACTTTTGTTTTTCATTAGTTTGTTCAAGTGTCCAGAAAATTGAAGTGCTTGAGCCTAGCAAGCAAATTAATAATATAATAACTTTGGGGCATGTAGAATAATTAAATACCCAATCATTGTAGTTTTCTCTTTCCTGTGCACTGAGAATTTCAATAAAGAAAATCATTTGCCTGATCATTTTATGAAAATTTAAAAATTTAAATGTGTTCATTTTGAAAATACAGAATGGCATAATTTGCTCATCATTTATCAATTATTTGTCATAAACTAAGAATTTGGAAAGAGTGTACTGAAGTAGGACCTGATTTTAAAGTCACATGTAGCAAATGTTTAATTCTACATTTTCAACACTTAAATGAATCCACAGAATCTCAGATAGACACAGACTCACCATGAGCCTTACCCAGCAGGACAGTTTTCTCTTTATTGAAAGTCTTGGTTTTTTCACATTTCTCTTCCTGTCAGCATGTTTATTTTTTCAGCCAACCAAGCACTTTGTTTTAATAAACATTCAGTTGCTAGTATGGCTATAATAGAGCACCTGCTCTCCTGGCTTTAAAGTGTTACCTTTTCACTTACTTATGTTTCAGTGAATTTATATTTTCTCTGGATCTCATCTTTTTTCTGGATGATGTCTCAGTTACTTTTCTCTAAACCTGACACCCAGAGTCAAAGGGGGAAAGGTCCATTTAATTCACAGTTTGTAGAAGTCTATATCAGCTGGTTCCAAGGCAGAGTGGCTTCACAAAGGAGAACAGTTCACAGTAAGCACAAGGTAGCAAAAGCAACAAGGGACCTTAACAGTGTCTTTCTACCCCTTCATCTTATCCAGACTGCTTAGGTCAGATAGCATGCACACCCTTAATCCTAGTGACCTCGGGCCTAGCACTGCACCTTGCATCAGTTCCAGCATCACACAATCTAGATCCAGCCACCTCATGTGCAACCTCATGAGGTTCTGGGAGGACATCTAGACACAAGCCATAAGAAATGCTCCCTGGTTTTGCTATTATTATAGGCCTAGCTGAAGTTAGGCCTAAATCCATTTGTTTAGATCTCATCAAGTGTTCTGTGAATGAGTATTCATTATTTTATTGTATAAATGCTGTTGTTTTATTACTGCACCTAACTACACGAATCCCATGTTCAGGAGAGCCTCTGAATATTAAAGCATAAGTGGACAGATTTGAGTCTTGAAATCACTGTCCAAAATCAGAAAGGCTCTGAAACTTAGAACCTTCAAAAGACAATAAGAAATGAATGATCAGAAAGTATAAAGATGCCTAATTAAGATTCATATGACCACCAGTAACAACAATCATAATCAACAAAATAGACCTCAAACACACTTCAAAATAAAGGTTGGAGCTGGGCAAGATACATGCCTGTAATCCCAGCACCTGGGAGGCTGAGGCAGAAGGATTACCTTTAGTTTAAAGGCAGTCTGGACTACATAGCAAGAACTATGTCTCAGTATATATACATGCAGACATATTTGAAAACAAACAAAGAGGTTCTTATACCTGGAGGTTCAGCAGAGGAGTGAATTTGGGGATTGTTTGAACCCAGGGGCTCTGGTCCATCTTTCCTGCCATTCCCTCAACTCTGTTTTATTCCCAGGGCTGGTGAGGAGGTGAGTTAAGTCTCATACTCTCAATCTAGTAACATCAAAGAATTTTTTAGAACTCCTCAGCATCTTCTCAGGCATCATTGACATAGGGTGGATCATATATTTATTGTTAAAGGAGTTAATGCAAAGTAATAAGTTTACTCATTTCTAGAATTACAGCCAGGTTCTCTCTTTCTCTCTGGAACCAAGCTTTTCAAAGTCAACATTATTGATGCTATGGGCCATATGACCCTGATACTGGAGACTGTCGTGTGCATCCTATGAGATGTTTAACACCATCTTTCATCTCTCCTCACTAGATTCCCCTAGTACTCCTTCTGGTGACAACTGGAAGTATCTCTAGATAATGCCAAATGTCCTCTGGTGGCAACACACAATTTCCTTCTCTCTGCTTATGAATCACTGTTATTGCTTGTGTCTTAATGTTTTTTAAAAGCCTCATGTAGTCAAATGTGGGACATCTTTTGAGGCGGCTAGATTTGAAGTATGTGACAGTGAGATTGATTTATAACATAATATTAGGTTTAAGAGCACAAAGATTAAGGGTGTGAGTATTATCTATTTTAAGCAGCCTAGATAAAATATAAAATATAAAAGGAGCTGTGGCCTGTTCTTGTTGCTTTTTGTTACCTTTTTCCACCATAAACTGTTTTCCTTCTGTGGTACCTGTCTGCTATGCCACTTTGTCTTGAGCCAACCAATGATAGACTAAAACCTCTACAAACTGTGAGCTAAATTAATCTTTTCTCTTTTAATTTTGAGTGTTGGGTACTTTGTCTCAACAACAAATAAAATAACTAAAACAGAATTTGGTACCAGAAATGGTCATTGCTGTGACTAAACTGAGTATGTGGCTTAAGAGCTTTTAGAGCTGAACTGAGAAAAGAATTTTAAAAGGTTTAGCGATGGGGGCTGGAGATTTAGCTCAGTGGTTCTGGTGCCTGCCTCACAAGCGCAAGGGCCTGAGTTCGATGCCCGGTAACCATATACAATGCTGGTCGTGGTGACTCACGCCCACCAGCGATCAATACCACATACCACGTGTCTGGCGTGGTGGCACTCGGGAGGCAGAGACAGGAGGATTGCTGAGTTCAAGGCTTGCCTGGGCTACATAGCAAGCTCAGGGCCAAAGAGAGACCCTGTCTCAAAAAAAAAAAAAAAGGTTTAGAGATGGAGGCTAATAAAGTAGAGCTAAAAGGCCTTAGACTGTACTTGATGAGAGGTTCTGGTCAGAGCTCAGAAGACCAGAATACTGACAAAAGTGATGCTGATAAAGACCAGGCTTGGGGAGTTTATGCTGAAAAGAGACTGCCTTGGCTGTTAGAATCCAAATGATGTCTAGTGACTTAGAAGAAGTTTGTCTGCATTTTGCCCATGTCCAAGACTGTTTGAGACTAAAATTAAGGGCAGCAGACTAATCATTCTTTGTTTTTTTTTGCTTTTTGGAGACAGGGTCTCGCTTTGTAGTTCAGGCTGGCCCTGAGCTCACTATGGTGCCCAGGCAAGCCGCCGCGAACTCAGCAATCCTCCTGTCTCTGCCTCCCAAGTGCTGGGATGACAGGCGTGAGCCACCATGCTCGGCATTGTGGTATGCGGTGTTGATTGTTGGTGGGTGTGTCTCCACGCCCAGCATTATATGTGGTTACCGGGGATCGAACTCAGGTCCTTGCGCTTGTGAGGCAGGCGCCGGAACCACTAAGCTAACCCTCCGGCCCCCCAGACTAATCATTCTTACAAAACAAATTTCAGTGTAATGTTGAGGCAGTAGCATGGTTACTGTTGTGTGCTTTTAGTCAGATTTCTGTTAAAAGTCAAAAGCTAACAGCCCAGCAAAATCATTTAAAACAATGAGAAAAGATGCTCCAGTACAGTTACAGCCTGCAAAAATAAAAGAAAAATTGGTCTATAATGATTAACAAAAACAAAACCAGTACTTCACCACAGTTTGAGAACTACTGTTCTGGGGAATCTGATGGAGGTAACATTGCTGGGTCAAAGGCATGTTCACTGAACCCAGAATGTCAGGTGACCTGTGACCTTAGCAATCTCCTCCTTAGTGTTTAATTTTGTGATTAGGTGCATATGTTGTGTCATCAACTAACATGAAGCATGGAAATTAACCTATAGAGAAATAATGAGTCTGAAAAGAAAACACAGGAACTATCTGTCACAGGCTGAGGGCCACAGCATGTTTCAGCCAGAGAAGGAAACATTGCCCTGAATGATGGGAGGTAAAGCCTCCTTTGCTATGAAGCATGAGTCTCTACTTGGGCTTACAAATGTCAGATGCCCAATATAAACGGAAGTCAACAAAATAAGAGGTTTATAGGAGAATCAACTACACTCAGTAACCTGGAGCCATTGCCCTAAACCCCTAGTTGCCTAGACTGTAGGAACTGTTGAGCCAAGCATGACAAAGGCCACCACAGAGACAACATTTCCCTGGGAAGGAAACCGTCCCTCAACCATGAGAATTGCAAAACTATGGCACCAGGACTAAGACAATGATCAGCCAGACCCCACCCAACAGCTAAACCTTGGAACTGGCTTCCTGCCTTTGCAGGTGGCCCATCTGAATCCCTGTATCAGGAGTGTACCTGCTTCAGCTACCTGAGCTAGAGCTTTTCCTATCTTGCCTCTAACATTCCAGTTAAAGGTTTTTCTGTTCTTTTTTAAGTAAAACAATGAAGAAAGTAACCAAGACAATTACTAATTTAAACACATCAATTGCCAGGCACAAGTGAAGGTAATAGAGCAAATCCTAGCTCACTTAGGAAATGCAGGGCACGAATACTCACTGCAGAGGGCTTTGTAATGCATAGAAGCTACAGGAAAATCTGGTACCATCTCCAAAAGTCCATTACCATCAGTAAGATAGGATGTTCTTCATTAAAACACCTGCAAGAAAGAAAGCTCTACCCCCAGAGAAGGCCCTGTTACTAATCTGAAAGGAACAAACATTGAGAAACTGGCCAGAAGCAAGACCAAGGCAGGCAAGGACTAAATTTGAAAGTTAATGTGAGACATTCAGGTTAAGAACTTTTGTAGAAGAGCAAGTATACAAAGTGTCTTTCTCTCCCAAGGTCAGTATTGATGTGACTGTAGAGCAAAGGAGGTTTGGAGGAGCTACAGGAAAGAGCCTGGGTGCAAGAGAGGAATAGAAAATGCTAACAAGTACTTCTGAAGGGGGCAAGGTCCCAGGAGGCTTGGCATGGTGTCTGCCCATATTCCTGTAGAGCTGAACATCAGAGGAATTTGCTATAATGCTTTTATGATAGGTAGTGCGGGAAATGCACCACAGGGGTGCAGGAAATGAAGGCAGGTCCCTGAAAGCTGTCAAATCAGTCACATCTTAGCTCATGACAAGAAAGCTGTATCCAGAAAATCTGCTGGGTACTTTGTTTTTCTTTGACATGTGTAGAATTGTTTGATTATGTTGGCTTATCAGTGGCAAAGTTGACTCCAACAATGCTAAGAAGCAAAAGAATTTCCTTCATATTCATGAGATAAAGAAGAAGACACTGTAGTTTGGGTAAGGCAGAAATGTTGGTTAAGAGCTATGCTCAAAGGTTGAGAGCCCTTGAAAGAATTTTCTGTCATCTTTTTCTTTCTTTTTTTCCAGTTCTGGGGGTTGAACGCAGACCCTTCACACTGAGCTATCTTCCCCAACCTTTTATATTTTTCAATTTTGAGACAGGGGCTCCCTAAGCCACTAAATTGTCCAAGCTTAACTCTAACTTGGGACCCTCCAGCCTTGGTCTCCAAGAATTCTGAGATTGCAGGTCTCAGTGCCCACGCCTGGCTGGAAGGCGAGCACCTCACTGATATGAGTGGCTGGACACTGAACTCTCCAATCACCATTTCCCATTCTGTGTTAAGCTGAGAGAGAAGAGAGAAAGCTCTTTGCTCTAAAAGCATTTCCTCCACTGGATGGAACAGTAGAGAAGCCTCACATTTCAAATCCTTGTTAAAGAATCTCTATAGAAAGTCAGTTACTGCTGGCCTCAGAGCAGAAGGTGCTAGACAGCAGGGTCCTGCCAATCGTGCCTGCGTAGCAGTGACCGTGGCAAGGCCCAGACAGATGTCCAGGATGCTAAACTTTCCATCTCAGTCTTTCACGGGCCCCAGCTCTCAATAGTGCATAGCCTCTGGAGGGACATAGCAAAGTATATTTAAAACAAGGCAGAAGTCTTATGGATTGAATTCTACTGGCCAAAAGTGGAAAAGACCTCATGAAATTTAAAACAAGCTAATTAAAGTAACCGAAGAACTTAAGAAACAAAATAAAAAGATGGCCACTGGATATGTATAAGAGGGTTTGTTTATAATGCCAATCCATATATGGAACACCAACCTGGTGAAGAGGAAGAACTAATGAGAGTAGCAGGATCAGATGGTGCTGACCTATTTGATCAGGTTTAGTTACGAATTCCTGCCATAAGAGCACCTGGTTGGCAGGATGGTAGTTAAACCTGCAGTTCTAAAAGACTGTCATGAGCAAAAGAACCTTAAACAGTGTGCTTCCAAAGAAGGTCCCAGCTCTCCCACCTGTGGCTAGTTTCAAACAGACTCTTCAGTCACCAATGCCAAAAAGATATCAATTTTGATTCAGTTATAGTTGATCATCAAGATGATTCCTTCAGAGCATAAACAGTTACCAATATTACCCATATTTTATACTACTGGGCTAAGCTACAAAGTTGAGCAAGATTTTTCTGAGAGAGTTGTTGAGAATGTGGGAAAAATAGAGATTGTCCTTAAAAATAGAAAAGAAAATACTTCTTGAAAATGTCTTGGTCATCCCCTGAAGAAACATAACTTACTTATTCTAAAGAAAGTTTGGGCCAGAGATGTAGCTCAGTGGTTCTGGCATCTGCCTTGCAAGCACAAGGTCCAGAGTTTGATCCCTGGTAACCACATACCACAATGCCAGGCATGGTAACTCACACCTACCAGCAATCAGTACCACATACCACAATGCCAATCCCAGCATTTGAGAGACAGAGGCAGGAGGATTGCTGTGAGTTCAAGGCTTGCCTGGGGTAAATAGTGAGCTCAGGGCCAGCTTGAACTACAAAGTGAGACCCTGTCTCAAAAAAAAAAAGATAAAGGTTTATACTACAGAAAAATACCAGTTAGTTTTGAAGGAAGATGCCACTCATGAGATGAAGCTTCTCCATCTGGTAGTACCACCAAGCACTCATCTCTGCTGCATGCCAATTGGGCACCATGTTTTCCTCAAGGTAACTAACACAGGTACAGAAATATAATGCCATACACACCTGTATCTTATTCATTACTCTCAGAATTTAAAGAACCAATTCTTCCAAACAATAAATACATCTACTTCTTGATCAAAGTCTATCCTACTGGACTCCTCACACTCACGTTTGATCTTCAGATTTGAGAATATTTTTCTGGAAAACAATGCTGAGGCAAGTTTTAAAAATCCAAACTCCAAGAACTAGAAGATTTCTTTTTAGTGGCAGCTAGAACAGGCTTCACACCAATGCTTAAAATACGGAATTATGCTTTGGATAATATGCCCAGTCTCAGGAAGCTGAAGTTGATGCTCTTCAATAAAGCAGAGGGTAATACAATTTGGAGATATCCAATGGAAAAATTAGCACTAAAGGATGAAAGGTATGACATTGAATATGTTCTCTCAGAACCATGTCTGAAAAGAATGATAAGCGGGAAAAATTTCACTAGCTCTTCTTTCTGATTTTTGAATTGAAGTTTTTTTATTTTTTGTTTTTTTTGAGACAGGGTCTTGCTTTGTAGTTCAGGCTGACTCTGAGCTCACTATGTAACCCAGGCAAGCCTCAAACTCAGCAATCCTCCTGCCTCTGCCTCCCGAGTGCTGGGATTACAGGCGTGAACCACCACGCCCGGCGCTTGAATTGAAGTTTTTGAAAAATCCAGTCCTCCTCTGTATTTGTAGACCACTGGCATTTATATATCAAGGAATAACATTGCTATGTGATCTTTACTTTTCCAAAGACGAGACCCACAGTTCTACTGTATAATGAAGAACTGTTGCTTTCCTTTATTCAGCCAGTTTATCTAAGTTTATGATTGCTTAGAAATTTTTTTTTTTTCTTTTTGAGACAGGGTCTCACTTTGTAGTTCAGGCTGGCCCTGAGCTCACTATGGTGCCCAGGCAAGCCGCCGCGAACTCAGCAATCCTCCTGTCTCTGCCTCCCGAGTGCTGGAATTACAGACCTGAGCCACCATGTCCGGCATTGTGGTATGCGGCGTTGATTGTTGGTGGGTGTGTCTCCATGCCCAGCATTATATGTGGTTACCGGGGATCGAACTCAGGACCTTACGCTTGCGAGGCAGGTGCCGGAACCACTGAGCTAACCCTCCGGCCCTAGAAATTTTTAAGAATAAATTTTTTTCATATCTATAAGGTTCACTATAAGGCAGTCAAATATTCCTTCAGTAGAGATAATTTGTTGACTTTATTTTATACCACAACTTATTTTACTACTAATATTTGACCTGCAAAAGCAGTGGTAACAAGTAACAAATACGTACAAGATACTTTGTTATGAATTACGAATTTCTCTATTATTGAAATTGCATCACTGTTTTAAAATAAGCAGCTATGTTTTATGATAAATAATCACTTTGGTTACATTTCCATGCTATAAATTATTAGCAGTACAGATTAAAATTTACATCACACAGTTAATCAGGAAATGATCATTTATGTCCTTGTTATTAATAAAATATGGAATGTTTTAACTTATTGAATGGTCCAAATAATTTTGTGTACATATTTAACATTGAATCAGAGTAGAATAAAATTATACTTAAATACTTTTTTTAAAAAAGAAGGAAAGAAAGTCAGTTCTCAGCTGAGAAAAGAGACTAGTGAAGCCTCTTTTACTGGTCTCTGGAGCCACAGGAGTGGCCACCCTGAACATCAGTTACTTTCTTAAGGGACAAAGATGATAAAGCCTGACAAGACTGTCCATTAGTCCATTTCCTATTTCCCTAACCAGATATCTGAGGCTGGATAAAGAAAAGGGGTCTCTGTAGCTGCTAGTGTTAAAGACCAGAAATCTAAGATTGGTGGCCCCATCAGCTCGGCCTCTGGTGAGGACCTTTTGCAACTTTAGGAGAAATCAAAAAAGTGGGAAGGGGGCCAGAGATTTAGCTCAGTGGTTCCAGCACCTGCCTCACAAGCACAAAGCCCTGAGTTCAATTCCAGTAACCACATACAATGCTGGGTGTGGTGACTCACACCCACAACAATCAATACCATATACCACAATGCCGGGTGTGGTGGCTCACGCTTGTAATCCCAGCACTCGGGAAGCAGAGGCAGGAGGATTGCTGAGTTCCAGGCTTTCCTGGGCTACATAGTGAGCTGAGGGCCAGCCTGAATTACGAAGCGAGACCCTGTCTCAAAAAAAAAAAAAAAAAAAAGGTGGGAAGGGAAAACTGCCCCATCCAAAAAGCCACATGGCAAGACAGGAAGCCAGACAGATGTTTTCTTGGGAAGGAACAGAGTCTGTGAAAACTCCATCAGCCCTTTGCAAGGGCAGTGCATATGACCAAGGACTGTAAACTAGACCCCATCAACACCACACTCCTCTCACCAACCTTTAGGGGCCCAGGAGCCTTCAAGGAACACATTCCAACCATCACACTAAGCAGATCCTTCCCTGGATGGAGCTAGTATTGCCTCAGCCTCTTAACAAATGGCCGGGTCTGGTAGGGTCCAAGAGCTGTCTCTCTACTTGCCTATTTCAAACTTTCTTTGACTTTTCTTGCCCAATTTTTTCTTCAAAATGAATTTTACTTTTTCATCCTTGTGCAAAGATTACCAGTTTTCTTCATTTCCACCTCATCTTTTGAAAGGAAATATTAGACTTGTTGGAGTAGGTAGTCAATTGGCACAAAATATAAATTTTCATGGCAGCAGGTTTTTAATGTCATTTCTGACTCACTCTTCAACTTCCAACCTCTTAAATCTTCACAGATAAAAGGGGGTAGGACTTAATCATGAACTTCCTGACAGAGCAAACATGCTCAATATAAAACAAATTTCTTTCTCCTAACTCATAAGTTAAGTTTAAAAATCAAGCATGTCACACATCTTGTTCTTTCAACGAAGCTGACAGATGGTGAGGATCTCATGTGCACAGCAAAACATCCCAGAACAAGTTTCTTCATTTGGATGAGATCATGCACAACTTTGTGTCTACTATTTCTAGCCAGAACATCTTTTATCTTTCCAATAAACTTATAGTTTGTGCTTAATTCCACTTTCTAAAGCATAAATACATGTGATGATTAAAATATAAATGTTTAAATCTTTTAAAATTATTACAGTGAAAGACACATTGGGATTAATCACCCTCAAAATACTTCCTCTTGCTTCCAATATACTTACTCCATCATTTTTGTCACTTTCTGAAGCGGTTCTGGAAGTTATTTTAAGAAAGTTTTTAAGAGTATGTTAGCAGTACATGATGATTACACTCATTGTGCAGATTTGGTACATGTATATAACATATCTTAATTCTTTTAACTTCCCTTGTTTCCCGCCTCCACCCTTTTCCACGAGTTTCATTATGAAATGTGATTAAATAGAAATTTCATAAATGCTGCTGCTAAGTGCCACTCAGTGGAAGGCAGGCTTATAAAAGCATTACAGTTGCCTTCACCAGATCTGGCACCACGTGACTTCGTCTCCCTCAGAGTCAAAGTGACCTTTTGATTCCAGCCAGAACACCAAGCCCACTACGACGACACAACCACAAACACTCACAAAAGAGAATTTCCGGGACTGCTTCAGGAAGTGGCAAGACTGGTGAGATAAGTGTGTTCAAAGTAAGAGGGAGCACTGGAGAGAGGTTTAATGGCAATATGTCTTTTTACTATAATAAATCAAAAGAAAAAAAGGTTTTTTACATTCACTATATTTTTCTATTGTACTTCATATGACCATGATCATACTTGACATTTAGGAGAAAATACTTTGATTTCTTTCATTCTCTAAAGACCTTGATGCAAGCAAAATTAACAGAATGCTGTTATCCCAGGTTCACAAGGCTCATGCTTTGTATGGTGCCTTAGTAAATCCACAGGGTTAACCCTCTTTTATGTGTGGCAGTGTACTGCCCACAAAAGTCCTTTTGCTCATGTCCTTCATAGAACCCATGATGCTGCAGTAGCTGCAAAGTAAACATGGCTGGAGACTCTACCCAACCAGAGCATGTTCCATTATGAGCCATTATGAGTTCAGAAATGAGCTGTGCACCAAGGCCTCACAGACCTCCTTTATATAGTTGACCTTTTCCTTTTTTATGAAGTTGTGATCTAACAGATCTCTCTCTCTCTCTCTCTCACACACACACACACACACACACACACATACACACTCCTGTGAACCATTTCAGCTTCCTGCAACAGCAAAACTCAGTAATTTTCCTCTGTGCACTTTGACCTATCCCGTGTTCCAGAAACACCAAAAGGCTAAAAGTGCTGAAGTTATCTGATTTTAACATCATTCTTTATTATTTCCACATCTTGAAAACATGGAAGTGTATTTTAAACAAGGTTATGTTTTAAAAAGAAAAATATAAAAAGTATTGAGGGAAATGTAAATGGATACAGCATCCCTGAGGTATTAGACCAAGACCCAGGTTACCGCAGGACTCTCTGCAATTAACTAGATAAAGTCAGGTGGAGACAACCCTATTCCACAAGGGTGCTACTGGTGAGCAGACCAGGCTACTGCAGCCTAGCTCGATAGCAAAAATTGTGCTTACTTTTTTAAAAAAATGACCTTATCAAAGTGGACCATCAAACAAGTCTTCACCTCTTTTGCAGCCTTTTTGAAAGACTGAAAGATTCCCAGGCCCTACACAGAAGTAACACATCTGTTGCCCATTATTCAACCTTTGAAGGAAAAGGCCTGTGTTTTTGTTTCTTTTTTACTAAGGAGAAACATATTATGACACCTACAAACAATGGAACACTAGTTACCTTTTGAAAGGAAACACTGAGGAGACATCTCCAGAGATAAACCTGGAGGATATTCTGTTAAGTGATAGAAACTAAACTCAACTTCATGATTCCCTTATGTTGATTCTCTTACTTCATGATCTCCCTTATGTTGAGACCATGTTTTTAAATATTGAATAACAGGAACAGTGAGTAGAATAGTAGTTACTGGGCAGGAGGATATAGACAGGGAGGTGTGAGTCAAAGGGAAAAGGTAAAAAGTCAGATTCTGGAAAACATTCTGAAGTGTGTGACCCAGTCAGTAGGTGTTGAGAAAAGATCATTAGTATCTGAGGCAATTGGAGTTTTCTCTCATCACTAGCCAAAGTTTTAAATTTTATTTTTGTTCTTAGAGGAAATGAATGGATACATAAAGAGATAATGATGATAATAATAATAATAATAATAATAATAATAATAATAAAACTTGCAAAGCCACGATGTTTTCCCTGCTCCCTGGTGGAAATGAAGTCTAAAAGCTGGATGGAGACAGTTGATTGGGACAACCAGGAGTTTTTTGAGGCCTTTGGTTCTTTTATACATGCTACACACTGTAGTGTTCATGTAAATTAAATAAACTGTATTTTTAGTGAAGAGAGTGAAATATACTTACAGTAAAGATATTTTAGAATGTCCTCAGTTAAGTGTCTTTACTCAAAACATACTGGCCTGCAGTAGTATAAGAGACTGAGCAGCAGCCTCGCAATGGAGCTCAATGGAAGTTGCCTGCCTAGCTCACAGGAAGTTGTGGGGGGTGCGGATGTGCACAGAGAGCTCAAAGACAGAGAGAAGGAAGTACCAGTAACTCAGACTGTTGCTGTCATGTGACACCAGCAGTCTCACCTCTCATGAAGAGGAATTTGTTAGCATTCCCACAGCCTGACAATATCTATACCCTTCTCAAAGCTCAGGAGGCAGGGAAGAAATGTTCTCATGGAATTCCATAGATAAGCATGGCTCTTGCAAATATCACTGTGGCACTAACTCAGAATCAGAAAATCTGCCTGGACATCCACATATTTGTGGTTTCTGCTGTTCAGTTTGCATTCAGTTTGACTTCATGCTCAGAAATGGATAAACTTTGTCACAAGCAGTATGTCTTCCTGACAGCCATAAAGAAGTCTGGGAGATGTTTTTCTCTGATGCATGCAGTGATGGGGCTCTGGAGACAGCCCCAGTAGACTCCCAAGGCAATGAGTTCAGTCTGCCTGCTACTAAGCATCCTGTACATCACTGGAAAGGTGTACAGAGCACTTCTTTCTTTTTGAAATTTTAGGGACCTTTGCACTGAGGAATATCCCCAATCCCTTACTATGTTTTTAAATTTGAGACAGGGTCTTACTTAGTTCATCCATTCCCCAATCTGGGTTTGAACTTGCAGTCATTTATTGCTCCCGTGAGTTCAGTATCTTCGTCTCTACCTGTACTTCCTTGCCTCTAGTTATGGAACCACTAAATAATGTAAAAAATAAACTCTCAAATTACTATGACTTAATAATAGAAGTTTATTTCTGGTGTTTCTATTCAGTGATGGCGTTCCCCACAACAATTCCAGGCTCCATTATTTCAGTTACTCTCCATTACCATTGGAGAGGAATCAGATCATTTTTTCTGTAGAGTCAAATAGTAATTATATGGGGCTCTTAGGGTCATACAGTCTGAACTGCAACTACTTCAGCTGGGCCATTTGAGCACAAAAGTATATTGGGACCCAAACGAGCATGGCTGTTTCCAGAGAACTGTCTATATGCATACTGAAATTTGAATTATATTTAATTTTTGCCTGCCATGGAATATTTTTCTTTTTATTTTCCCCCTAACTTTTTTTTTTTTTTCTTTTTGGAGACGGTCTCGCTTTGTAGTTCAGGCTGGCCCTGAGCTCACTATGGAGCCCAGGCAAGCCGCCGCGAACTCAGCAATCTTCTTGTCTCTGCCTCCCGAGTGCTGGGATTACAGGCGTGAGCCACCACGTCCGGCACTATGGTATGCGGTGTTGATTGTTGGTGGGTGTGTTTCCACGCCCAGCATTATATGTGGTTACCGGGGATCAAACTCAGGTCCTTGTGCTTGCGAGGCAGGCGCCGGAACCACTGAGCTAACCCTCCGACCCCTAACTTTTAAATTTTTAAAACCATTCTTGGTTTAAGGGCCACAGAAAAACAAGTCCCAGGCTAGATTTGGTGCCTCCAAATCTACTTTATTACAGTAAAAAGAACTACAGATTTCAAATACTGTGGCCTGATGCCTTGAACTGGTTAGAGTTGTGCTGTTTTGTTTTAACAGCTAGATACTGAATGTTTGACTCTGCTTTTTTCACAGGCTCTGGAAATATGGCGGTATCCCACCCCATCGCTGCCAGCACGCCTGAAGGGAGCAATTACGGAGCAATAGGTATTTCCTACAGAGTCTGTGGTGGAACCCTTCCTTCATTGTCCAGGGATTAGCCCTCCAGCCACTCCTAACTGTGAGCACAGGCAAGCCAGTCACCTTCTGAACTTGCCTTTCCTTTATAGGTTGAATTGGTTGGATAATCTGAGAAACTCCTCCCATTTCCAACTTCCTGTAGTTTTTTTCTTCATCTGCTAGACACCCTTGAGCAGAATTTCCTACAGTGGTTTCTGGCCCCTACCTAGGTGCCCAGGGGACTTGTGCATACCCAGCCTGAGTACAGGTTATAACAGATCTTTTCCACAGAACCTGACATCCCCTGAACCAGTTGTTTCATTCTCAGGTTTCCATGCAGTCAGGGCAGTCGAAAGACTAAGGCAGTGTCACAGGTGAACATGGATATAGCCTGACAGCCCAACTTTGGGGCTAACTGCACAGCTGAGCATGCAAACTGCCCCCAGTCATTCACCCGGAAAACCCAGTATTCATTAATAGGCCTGTAAAGAGCAGAATCCCTAACCAGTCTGGTTAGTAGGAGTGCATTGAGCTTTTCATGGTGCTCCATAAAACATCATTCTAGAGGGACTGGGAATACTGTAATCCTGGATTATTATTCTGTATCTTTGAGCATGTGCATACAGTGTAGGCTGCTTATTTTTAGTTCTCAAAGAACAGGATTTTTAAAAAGCCATCTGAGCAGATGAAATACAGCAGAAGATAAACTGAGCTCATATGCTCAAACTGCACAAATCCCATCTGCTCGGGGAAACATTCGTGGGAACAGCAGAGTCCTTCTTCCTGAGAATGTTGTTTTCATTATATAACCAGAGATATGGCCTGTGAGCGATTTCTGTGCATAAATACTTTGTTCAGGAGAAATGTATAGCTGAATATGTGTGTGCTTACACATATATGTGATAGATGCTATACATAACTATGTGTATGTTTATATATTTTTGTTCATATTTAAAATATGAAATGTGAA
>PVIC010017071.1:0-33172 GCA_004025085.1 Thryonomys swinderianus
GTCAAAATTCCTGTCTGATTGTTAATTCCCCACTGTACTCATTGGTTAATTGTAACCTGTCCACTTTTTAAAATCTTATTGGTAGCCCCCTATTTCAGACCCGCCTCACCTCATGGCTTTGCTCCATAAAAGCCCTCTAAAAAGTGAGGTAGGGGGGTTACCCACTTTCCGGGCCCCCCTTCTGTCTCTCTTAAGGCAGTAGCTTTCTCTCTCAATAAAATTTTCCTACTCAAACCTCCGTCGTTCCTAAAATTCATTCTTCGATTTTTAGAGAACACGAACTCGCGTTTCAGCTGGGGAGTTAGGCCTTAACTCTCCTGCGTCAGAAGTAGAGAGAGAAACCAGGAAGGGGGTCTGGGAGCACCCAGCAGCACTCCTTCTGCAGAGCCAGGCCCCACAGCCTCATAGTACACTCAGCCAGGACCTCACCAACCCACTAATCACTGATGACCCCCAAGACACAAGCACCTTCCAAATGCCCCACCTCTGGTCACATGAGAACTTTGACAGATATTTTAGACCTAAACCACTGCATTAAATAAAAAAGACCTAGATTTAAAATCTGTTGAAAGCCTGGATAGGAAAACAACAAAAAGGTAATTTCACCGTCTCTTCTAGACTGCGACCATTGTTTTTGTTTTGCATCTGATACGTAAGCTTCCAGTTCTTAGGCCTTTGACTCAAACTTGCCAGCAATCCAAGTTATATTAGCCCTTGGGTTTCTAAGTAAGAGTTATACCATGTGTCGCCTTGATTTTAAAATACCGGAACTCAAACAGAATTGCACTATCAGTTTTCTGGGCCTAAAGCTTGTCAATAACCTATCAAGAAACTACTCAGCTCCACATCATGAAAAGCAATATTCATGTAATAAATTTATTTCTATATATCTCTGAATATTCTAGTGGCTCTGATTCTCAAAACAATCCTAAATAAAATATACACATATTAAAATATATACAATATTATTTGTACTTCAGTAAACCTTTCTTTTTCCTTGTCTCTGCATTAAAGTTACAGTTTGTAAATAAATAGAAATTTTGAGGCTTAAGTATTTTATGCATTTGGTCTCATAACTCTATCAGAACTAAATTCTAACAATGCTGTAACATATTCGCTCTTTCAAAAAAGTATTATTAACAAGCACTGTGCACCAACCCAAATACCCAAACTGCAGATTATAAAATATAAAACAAACTGCTTTGCAATTAGCATCGGAGATCTGGAGTTCAAAACAAGGAGAGATAACTAACCACTCTAACAAGATAATGTAAGAGGAGCTAGCATGTAGTTTATGGGTCAGAAAATTCTTTTATAACATGTATTAACTCTTCATTACTTATTTAAATCACGTTTTCACCACTAGGACATACACAATATAAAGGAGGAGAGTTTTATTTAATATCCCTAGATGCAGCAAGTAATATCTACACTGCCACCTGAACATTAAGCTGTCTTGAAATTTTCTCCAGACTAATTAGTACATTGCCCTGAATCTCAGTGTCCCAACAAGTTTCCAGAAATGAGAAAATGAAGAAAAATTTTCTTCCAGAGCATACAGACTATCGATTCCAACTGCCATTGCAGTATTCCTTCCGAACTGAAACCTTCTGAGCTTGGTCTTTACTATCGATTGATGTTTTTATCAGCATTCTGGTTTTCTGAAGACTTACCTAAATCTTCCATAAAGTTTGTCTCACAAAATTATAGGGATTATCCAGCCTGCATCTTAAAAACTTTCCAAACTGCTCTTACAAAAGACTTACATTCTAAAAAATGTAGTCAGATATAGACTTCACTTTTTTGGTATCAAACTCTATTTAGTCACTTTTTCCTCTCTAGAACACAATACCTAACCATCCACAATGGAAAGGAGTTGTTTTGGTTCAGTTTTTAAAGTTGTTTTGGTTTAATGCACAGTCAGCTGGCTCTAAGGCAGGAAGGGATAATGGAAGGATGTGACAGTGAAAATCTCACATCGTGGTTTTAGGAAAGCAGAGAGAGAAGGGAGGAACTGGTCAGGGAGATACATCTTCTGATCACCCTACTCACTTATAGCAAGTCTGCTCTTTTGTCCCCATGATTCAGTCACCTTCCAAAAGCTTTTGAGTACAGGACACCTTTGGGGGGCATTCTTTATCTCAGCTATAACAATATGCAAAACTGATTGTAAAGGCATGGTAAGAATCATGATAAAGAAACAAGAAATGCTCAACTCTGTGTCAATGTGAATTACCACAAAATTATAAAGGCTATCAATGATGTAAAACTTAAAAAAAATTGGAAAGATGAAGTGTTTTGATGTTCTAAATGCAAGTGAAGTACTTTGCAAATCCAGTCCTCCTACTGCTATGGAATAATCATGGGGGATGGAATGAAGGCACTGCATTGTTCTATTTCCAAATAGTAGACAAATTTCAAGCTCAAATTATAAAAATTCTCAAACAACTTAACAGAAAACTTAAGAGTAGCTTTCATTTATTAGTTATTTACCACATTATAAGAACTATAAAAATTAACTTGTCTAATGCTACAAATAAGGTATGATAGGAAAAACTGCCCAATTTACAGATGAGAAATAAAGACATAACCAGGTTCAACAATGTCTGCAAAGTCCCACATGTAACAATTGGCAGAATTAGAATCAGAGTTTTACAAAAATATGAAGTTAGAACTCACACTCTGAATCTACTTCTACTCAAAGTAAAAAAAAAACCACACAATTAAAATGCCACAGGTAAAGTATACCAACATTATCCTCTTATCGTACATGGCACAAACTAAGCATATAAGAAATATCTGTTGGGTAAATGAACACACAGATTTCTTGTTGTTCTTTGTTTGTGCCTCAACAACTTTACATGACCTATTACTTCCATGTAGAATATTTTCTCATATTTCTTTTTAATTTATTGAGTTTATTGGTACATTTTAATATATTTTAATATATACTATGATCACATTCATCACTGAGAATTTGTCTATCACACAATACATCTTGATTCCTATTGTTTTTTCCCATTCCTCTCCCCTTCTTTCAACTCCTCCCCTACATACATAAATTTTGTTTCTGCTTTTTCCTGGTTTCAATGTTTTCTTTCCCTAACCCTATACTCTGCCCTAGTTACCCTTTGAACATTTTCTTCCTATTTCTTTATTGTACCTTTTGATACTCATTTACACAGTATTTATTGTACCTATTGATACTCATTTACTGATCTTTTTAAGATTCAGATCTGAGCTTTGTAATTTCCTCCTGGGAAAAACTTCTCTTACTATTCTTCCAAAGTTTTCAATATAGATGCCAGTCATATTTCTAAAAACATATCCATATATGTACAGGCATATATACATTTGAAATCATGAAATTATCTAAATTATGTAATTACCTGTATTTTTCCCTTAAGATACTAGCTATAGAAAAATAAAAAACAAGCCTACCACACTATGTTTCTATAAGGATTTCAGTAACTGGTGAATAATTGAATGAATGGATGGATGGATGAATGGTAATGACAACTTTAGAGATATTCTTTAATTGCATAATGTAGAGTTTCATTAAAATTTTCAAAGATTTTTTTTCACAAGCAATGTTATAAAAGCTATAAACAGACTATTTTATATTTTATTATTTTTCTCTGATATTCCAATATTAGAATTCATTCCATAGAATAACTTCAAGGGTTAAAAACAATCATTTCAGCATGCTAATGGCTTAACTATATTGTTTTCTGTATAATCATATGTGACCAACAGAAAATAATACACATAAGAATCTTTGTTTTGTAATTACCATGCAATCCTGATAGTTTTATTAGCATATAAATCCAGAAATTTATTGAAGAATAAGTTGCATATAATTACTATAAATTTAAAAGTTACAAAACCTATGCTGCTTTATAGACTTGTAAGGATGTAATATATGGTCAGATATTAGGGTAAATGTTTAAATTTTCTTAAATGTACTACAGTAAAACACATATTGCAACAATCTCCTTGAAAATACTTCCTCTTTCCTGGAACAAAATAATGCCATAATTTTGCCACTTTTTGAAGTAGTTCTAGACGTCCTCAGTGTATGTCTTTAATTGTACTATTTCAGCTACTTAGATGTCTTGAATCTACTCAAAATGCCTACTTTTCATGGTCATTCTGTCTATAGGAAAGAACCAGAAGTCTCCCACTGCCAGAACTGGTGAGTCAGCTGGATAAGGACATACAATATGTTTTTATTGGACAGAAATTGCCAGGGACCTTTTTCAACAGCTTTAGGATATTAAGACAGTCAGAAAGACACAAGAGGTGGGGGGAAGGACAAAAGAGGAGTTGCAGAACCACTCTGAAGGTGCCAGTAACTATGGGGTAAGTGTGTCTGAAGTGAGAGGGAGTGTGTAGAGAGGGACTAGTGAGAAGGAGCTCTTTACTGGAATTTTAAATTGTTTACCTAAACATTCACTGTGTATTTTAATGATGCCTCATATATTATAGTGTGAAAGTTTCTGCTCAGAAAAGTATATTATCAGAAGTCACATTCAATGAAAAAGACATACAGAAAATGAAAAGCATATGACTATATTGGTGTCAAATCAAAAAAAGTTGGGTTTCACAGAAGCTGAGAATACAATGGCAACCACTAGCTTGGGAAAGGAGGGAAAGAGGGTTGGGGTAAATCTGATGAGCAAATGCTAATGATAGAATTAGGAGAAAAAGACTCTGTTTTTTTTTTTTATACAGAAGGGTGACTACAGACAACAGTAACAACTTATGTGTTTCAAAAAGCTAAAAGAGTTGGGGATTTAGCTTGAGTGGTACCACACCTACCTTGGAAGCACAAGGACCTGAGTTCAATCCCCGGTAATGGGGGGAAAAAAACACCTAAAAGAGAATATTTTAAGGGCTTCATGATTAAAATAAAAAGTGAGTAATGTTGAGATGACACACTTACCTTAATTTGAACACAATACAAATTATACATATACTGAAACATATACGATACCCCATAAGTATAGTCAATGTTTATGTACCAGTTAAAATAAAAGTGTAAATGAAATTTTAAAATATACACCAAACACATTTTAATTATACTTTCATTATTTCTAAACAGCAGCATGTCATTTTAGGTCATATATAGTAGCAATTTAAATAAAACAAAGTCTGAAAACAAATTTTTTACTGTCTTCACTTCATACTTTCATCATCATTTGGTTTTCTTAGCTAAAGGGAGTATGATTGGCATATTCTTTACTGATACACAGTCATTCCATGGGATGTAAAAAATTGAACCACCTTAATAAAAGCCCTTCAGATGCAGTAACTAATGGCTTCAGAAAAACTGGAAATTATTTTTCTCTGGTATGAGACCTTGTAGACATAAATGAGTTCGAGAATGTATGACACATTTTGTGAAATAGGAAATATTCCAAGGTAGAAGAAAGTAATGAGGGGAAAGAATAAAAATGATTTAAAAAGAAAAAGAAAGCACATGTATACAGGGGGTGGGGCATGTAAGATAGATAGGGATATGGGTAAAAATGAGAATTAACTTGTGTCCTATACTGGTACTCATTTGCCACTGTTGAGTATGATTGTGAACTATATATAAAATGTACCAATGAAGAATTCAATTTAAAAAAATAACTTTTTTCTTTTAATGGTGGGGATGGGTGCAGTGCTTCCCATATCTTAAGTACATACTCGCCACTAACTCAAGGAAGACCTTTCAGCATTTACAAATCATACCTTCCTAGACATTTTCCCTAGCACTTGTCTTGCCTCCTTTATTTAAAGCTTTGTGTATTTCAGATCCCAGTTGAGTCAAAATTGAAAGGTTGTCACCTTCTGAATTAAAAACAACTAATTTGGGACACTGATTTACATGTAATCATCTGTTTAGAGTGAATCTCTTCCCATGAAAAACTTTATCAATTCTTACCCATTTGCAGGAAAAAGGAAAAGGAAAACTACCATGAGAGTGGGCACTTGCAATAGATCAGGAACAATTTCCATAAAATGCATTTGTTGAAGTGACCAAATAAAGTCAAATCAGGCAATTCTCAATTGAACATGCATTTGTAAAAGTAGCATGTGCTAGGTAGTCTTTGGTCACTGTAACACAGTACTGGAGGTAATTAAATAATGGAGAGGTGGGGGTTACTCACTTTCTGGGCCCCCCTTCTGTCTCTCTTAAGGCAGAAGCTTTCTCTCTCAATATAATTTCCTACTCAAACCTCTGTCATTCCTAAAATTCATTCTTTGATTTTTAGAGAACATGAACTCGCGTTTCAGGTGGGGAGTTAGGCCTTAACTCTCCTGTGTCATATTGGAGGCCCCAGCAAGATAACTGCATGGAGGTAAGAGTTTTCTTTCCTTCAGAAACTCTAAAAGGTTGGTTTTTCTCTGCAAATTGTAACTTTGCTTCATAAGGTTTAACTTTATTCTACAGATTCTGGTCCTTGTTTTTAGTATTTGCTTCAAAAACAGTCTAAATTCTAAATTGTATGTACATGTTGTGTTTCCACTGGGTTGTTGCTTAAAATGCTGTAAAATAGATCTCTTCAGGCTTTTTCCTGTTCCTCATAGAATTTTAATCAAACAGTGGTTACTCTGCCAGCCAGTAAACGCCACTAGGGCGGCTGCCACTCTTAAAGCAGAGGAAAGGTTTCTCCATTTGCCCTCTGGTGAATCCCCACTTGCAGTTGTGGGTAGAATGTTGACCAGATAAGCAATTGGATTCCTTTTGGAGACAGATCTGATTGTGTGGAATCAGTGGAAACCGGAGCAACAACTGAGGAACCCTGGCCAAGGTGACTCTTTGGTGGGTTCCAAAGGTTCCCCAGAAGAAACTGGCTCCCGACCTCCCGTCTGGGTAATCAAGAGAGAATCTCCACGTCTTGTCCATACCTAAAAACTCCTCAGTGAGGTGAAAGAAAAAACTTGCCAGTGATCACCAGATGTGCTTTGACTCAGAGCGCTCTGAACGATGCCGGCAAAACCCTTTCATAAGCCTCCATTATGAGTTGAGTTATGTGGTTGGACCCCTTTTCTCTACCAGCAAGATAGAACTCCATGTGGCATATAGGAGTAAATTCTTTAATGAAATTAGACTACCTAAATCTTGTCTCCCCTAGACATGGGTCTAATTCTGAATCACACACTTACTTCTGGTGAGATACAAGCTGCAACACAGGCTGCCATTAAGGTTGGAGATGAATAACATATAGTACATTATAAACCACCTGCTGGAAGGCAGCCAGGAGAACTAGAAATCCCTACTGGAGCACAAGCTGTCCCTACACAGGACCCTCACTGGCCTGACAATCAGGTAGGAGACTGGTATAGGAAGCACCTATTGTACTGCATTACTGAAGGCTTAAGAAGGAGCAAAAATAAGCCAGTCAATTATTTTAAGTTATCAACTATCCAACAGGAAGAAAAAGAGCACCCCTCAGTTTTCCTAGATCACTTACAAGAGGCCCTGATAAGATATACATCACTAGCTCCCGACTCAATAGAGGGACAAATTGTTCTTAAAAATAAGTTTATTACTCAGTCAGCCCCACATATTAGAAGAAAGTTTCAAAAAATGGCTTCCGGTCCAGATAGTTCACTTGAGACTCTAATGAAAATTGCCTCCTCAACATTTTATAATAGGGAACAGGAAGGAGCCAAGGACAGGAGACAAAGAGATCGAAAAGGCTTCAGCATTTGCTGCAGCTCTCAGAGAAACAGACTCTGGGTCTAACTCTCGGGGTTCCAAGAGAAATTCAATGACTCAGCTCACCTGCTATTGCTGCAAAGAACCAGGCCACCTCAAGAGGGACTGCAACAGGAGGCCCCCTGGACCGTGCCCCGACTGCAAAGGTGACCACTGGAGAGTAGACTGCCCCTTGAGTGAAGGCCCCAAGGTTCAGATCCCTCTCATCAACTGGTCCAGCTGGACTGAAGGGGCCCAGGGCACTCACTACATTCTCCCTCTGGTCAGACTGTCATCTCCACGGAGGAGCCCCAAGTAGTTATAATCATAGAAAGAAAAGAAGTCCAAGGATTTAGAGACAGGTCTCACCTCTTTGGACAGGTGCTTTCTCATAACTTGGCATGTTTTGAATACTCCCAGGTCAGAGTATTACAATATGTAGATGATATACTAGTATGTGCTTCTTCAGAAGAACTTTGTAGCCAAGGCACTCAGGCTCTGCTAAATTTTCTAGCAGATAGAGGTTATAAGATTTCTAAATCTAAGGCACAACTTTGCAGCCCCAAAGTACAATACTTGGGCCATATTATATCTAAAGGAACTCAGAAACTAGGAAAAGAAAGAATTGAACCAATTCTTTCCTACCCACAGCCAAAAACTCTAAAACAACTTAGGGGATTCTTAAGAGTTACAGGTTTTTGTTGCCTTTGGATTGCAGGATATGGTGAAACTGCACGACCCCTCTATCAACTTATAAAAGAAACCCAAAAGGCAAAAATCCATATTTTAACCTGGGAACCCAATTCCCAAACAGCTTCCATACAGCTCAAACAAGCCCTTCTAAGTGCCCCAGCATTGAGCTTGCCGACAGGACAGAAGTTCAATCTATATGTTAATGAAAGGCAAGGCATAGCTTTAGGAGTGCTTACACAAGATCGAGGACCTGCTAAACAACCTGTAGGATACCTAAGCCATGAGTTAGATCTTATAGCAAAGGATGGCCTGCATGCCTCAGAGCTGTGGCTGCAGTAGCTCTCTTGGTGCTGGAGGCATCCAAACTGACTTTAGGTAAAGATCTTATCATACATACACCTCATAATGTGGCAGGGCTTCTTTCATCTAAAGGGAGCTTATGGTTATCAGACAGTTGCCTTCTTAAATATCAGGCCTTACTCTTAGAAGGAACAACTGTTCAAATAAAGACATGTTCCTCCTTAAATACTGCCACCTTTTTACCAGAAAAGAAAAAAGTTAAAGCTGAAAGACATGATTGTGAACAGATAATTCTACACTCATATGCAGACAGGAAAGATCTATTAGACACACCCCTTGTTAATCCTGACCCGATTCTCTTTTTTTTTTTTTTTTTTTTTTTTGAGACAGGGTCTCACTTTGTAGTTCAGGCTGGCCCTGAGCTCACTATGGAGCCCAGGCAAGCCGTGAACTCAGCAATCCTCCTGCCCCTGCCTCCCGAGTGCTGGGATGACAGGCGTGAGCCACCACATCCGGCATTGTGGTACGGGTGTTGATTGTTGGTGGGCGTGTCTCCACGCCCAGCATTCTATGTGGTTACCGGGGATTGAACTCAGGACCTTGCGCTTGCGAGGCAGGCGCTGGAACCACTGAGCTAACCCTCCGGCCCCTGATTCTCTTTTGTAATGGCAGCCCTTACATAGAAAATGGGATAAGAAAGGCAGGATATGCAGTAATGATTCTACACCAGATGCTTGAGAGTTCCTCCTTATGCCTGGCACTACTTACTTGTGCCTGACACTAGTACACAGCTAGCAAAACTCATAGCTTTGACCAGGGCTTTGTAACTCAGTAAGGAACAAAAAGTCAATATTTATACTGATTTGAGACAGAAAAAGACTGTAAACTGTTATTGAAAGTTTTAATGTCTAAAAAGCAAGTAGAAAGGTAGTTCACTGGTAGTAAGTAGAAGTAAAAAAAGAAAGTGGTTTGTGTTATGTAAAAATGTCTGGTTGTGCCAGAATGTAAAAAGAGATAAAGAAAAGCTGAACTTGAGGGCCTGTAGCAAGTTATAAAAGTTTTGAGAAGATGTAAACCTTGCTTTGGTTTAAAATAATGCAAATAGTGAGTTTAAAAAAAAATATGTTTTGGTAAAAAGTTCTGGCGGTCTCTATGGTGAGAGCTATAGATCTAGAGATAAAGGTAATAAAACAAGTTGTCCTTCAAAACCAGATGACACTAAAAATTTTCACTACAGCCCAAAGGGGGTGCGATTATAAAAGCTAAATGTTGTGTATACATCCCTGATCCAACCACAAATACTTCAACTGTTGTTCAAGACATCAAACAGGTCGGTGTTATGTCAGATTCTGAAACACCATGGACCTTCTCCTTATCCACTCTGTGGGAGGCCATTATAAGTTCCTCTTGGTGGAAACAATTACTAGTTATACTCATAATAGTACTATTGACCTTACTGTTTGGTCCATGTGTTCTTAATTGCCTTCTTACTTTTGTCTTCTCCAGACTCAAGACAGTACGCCTACCTAAGATGACAAGGCATGGAGTCTATCAAGGGCCTTTAGATAGACCCTCTGCAGAGTGACCCTGACTTCTGTTACAACTACGCCCCTCTCCAGCTTGAAGAAGTTAGATTGGTCTTCGCCCATTTGTGCCTCACAGCAGTTCGGGTACCTCTTCAGAGGGGGGAATATTATAGGTAGAAAAGCCAGCTAGACATATGCAGGCAGATAGATAGGACTGGCCCTTGAAAAGAAACAAAAAAACCAACTTGGAGGTTACTGCGGCCAGAGAAAAGCTACCCCACCCATATAAGATAAATAGCTCATTAAAATTCCAAACCAGCAGCCATCAGATATTCTAAAGAAGGCTCCAACCTCCTGGAGTGAAGGGCTGACACTAACCCACCTCCCCAGAAAAGAGAGTCAAAAGCTCCTGTCTGATTGTTAATTCCCCACTGTACTCTTTGGTTAATTGTAACCTGTCTACTTTTTGGAATCTTTTTTTTTTTTTTTTTTTTTTGCTTTTTGGAGACAGGGTCTCGCTTTGTAGTTCAGGCTGGCCCTGAGCTCACTATGGTGCCCAGGCAAGCCGCCGCGAACTCAGCAATCCTCCCGTCTCTGCCTCCTGAGTGCTGGGATTACAGGCGTGAGCCACCACGCCCAGCATTACATGTGATTACCGGGGATTGAACTCAGGTCCTTGCGCTTGCAAGGCAGGAGCCGGAACCACTGAGCTAACCCTCCGGCCCTACTTTTTGGAATCTTATTGGTAGCCCCCTATTTCAGACCCGCCTCACCTCATGGCTTTGCTCCATAAAAGCCCTCTAAAAAGTGAGGTAGGGGTGTTACCCACTTTCCGGGCCCCCCTTCTGTCTCTCTTAAGGCAGAAGCTTTCTCTCTCAATAAAATTTCCTACTCAAAAAAAAAATAATAATAATAATGGAGGTTTATTTTGGCTCAGATTTGGAATTGCATTCCATGAACCAGTGACCTCAGTGCTTTGGGCATCTGTTGATACAGAACATTGTGTCAAGGAGTGCTTTGTAGAGCAAAACTTTTTATGTTACAGCTAAGAAGTGAAAGTGTAAGAGGAAGGAACCAGAGTCTCACGATCCTCTTTTCAGTCATGCCCCCACTGTGTATGACCTCCTTCTAAGACCTTAGCTTTTAATGATTCCACTATCCAAAAACACTCTAGGCTGGTAATGAATCCTTTGACACATAGAAAACTGGAGGACATTTAAGACTGCAACTATCCAACTGCACAAAAATTCCTCTGAGGGCCTGAGATTTAGCTCAGATTCCAGCGCCTGCCTAGCAAACACAAGGTCTCTGGTTCAATTCCGGTAACCACATACAGTAATGCCAGGCATGGTGACTAAAGCGTGTAATCCCAGTGCTTGGGAGGACAGGCAGGAGGACCGCTGAGTTTGAGGCTTGCCTGGGCTCCACAGTGAGCTCAAGGCCAGCCCGAACTACAAAGTGAGACCCTTGTCTCACAAAAAAAAAAAAAAAAAAAAAAAAAAATCCTCTGAATATTTCCTAATATAAATACTGCCTCCTTTTTCTCCCTACTTAGGCTGGTAACAACCTTCTCCTTGGTTAAAGAGTAAAAACAGAATAGTGAGTTAACAGGACACAAAAATACTATTAGGTCAAAGAAGGACAAATCATAAAGATTTCTTATGCTTTCCTATTTGTATCTTTATTCAGTGTCATCTTTTCCTCTTGTTATCTCAACTTCATAAATCTTACCCTATAAATATAAGGCCTCAAAATTCAGATTAGAACAATAGCCGTATTTCTGACGTGACAGGGATTGCTTTTTATGAGTTATAATAAAGATTATTTTGCACAAGAATGATCATCTAAGGTTTAAAGAAAATCAGTGTTGAGAAATCAAAGAACTCATTCGGAAATGAGTAGATTGCCCTTAAATTCACAGCTCATGAATGTTCATTAGCTAAAAGAGAAAAACTAAACATGCAGAAACTACGGAATTTAGAGAAAGTTTACCTGAATGATATCACTCTCTCCAAACACAAATAAAAGCTTGATTAATGGCCTTACAGCCAATGAAGCTCATTTAAATTCACTTATACAGGGAAATGTAATTTTCAAACTAAGCTATTATAAAACTCACTGCTTCTTCAACTAAACTATTAACTCCATTGTTTAAGTGTATAATACTTAGTATTTAGAGTGTTTACGATCAATAACATTTAACTTCATTATTTTAATATCTCAATGATTTCTAAAAAAAATCATACTTTGTAAGGCATGCTCATCAATTTGTTGTAATCTGTCAGATTTTTACAAACATCTACTGTTATCACCATGTTACAATCACTATCTACAAATATTCTTGCTAGAAAGCCCAAGTGGGTTAGAAGCCTAGACCACTATTATGTAATGGAAGCATCAAAATAATTAAGAGAATTGAAAAATAATGTTAAAGAGCTGGGTAACAATCTCTCTAAACAAACAACACAATGTCTTCATTTTAAATTAATTCTAGTTAGTAGAACTTTAGGACTAACCTTTGGAAAATAAAGTACTAACTTCCCTTGCTACATATGTAAACCAGGCTAAGAATTACAATTATTTAAAATGTTATTGAACTGGGAAATAGCTTGTTAGCTGGCAGGCAGAGGAGCACCCTTACCCTCCTCCACTTTTTATAGCTCAGCTTCTTTAAAGAACACCGGAATGTCTTTGTCTCTAGAAAAAAGGTATGAAAATGAGGCTATGTAAATACACTGAGATTGATGGAAACTTCTGGCCAATTAACCTGTATTGCTTGGAATAGAAAATTAATGCAATAAGACCCTGATGCTGTATTCTCCACCTCTTATGTAGCCCCTTACTCAATTATATAATTTTATGTTCCTTGTGCCTAAATATAGTGTATGTAACCTAAATGCCCCACATCTATAACCACAACTCCTTTTCTAGTTTATTTAAGGGACCTCTGCTTTTTGCTTGGGGGATGACCACTTTAGAAGGAATTCCAGGTTAGTCTCAGCTGGCAACAAATACTTTGCCTTGAAACTCCTGAAGGTGTCTTCCATTCCACTGGATTAGTTTGGTTTATTTTCTCCTGCTTCATATGGGAGCTTGTCTGTCCAGGATAATCAACATTACTAATGGCCTGATCATGGGTAGAAGCCCTTACAGAAGAGAACAGGGGTTCTCCCTCAACCCTGAAGAGATGGAACACCTCCAGGAAGTTTCTCTGAACCTCTTCAGAAGACTAGGGACATGTGCTTACAGTCAGAGGTTCAGTGAACCCAAAAAGGGAGTAAGGACACTTGCACTTATAAAATTTGTTCCTTGCATTAGTCTGAATCTGGTTTGGCAAGAGGAAGCAAGAATGGATATCTCTTTTTGTTTCTGAATGTTTTACTGATTTCTGACAATGTTTATTACATGCCTACCCCAAACTGGGTAGAAGGAAAGAGCTGGTCAGCCTTTCACAAGTATCGTCCTTCAACAACTCATGCTGAGTGAATAAGAGCAGCTCGTTTGGCTTCAACCCCCATTTTGTTTTGGGGGTGTGACCTCCAGGCCACCCATTTTGTTTCTAGGGATGGGGCCTCACGGACTGCCATTTTTCTCTGGGGTGGAGCCTCCTAATTCACAGTACCAATGGAGAATGTCATTGGATTTGGAGATAGGGTCCTTGAAGAAATAATTAAGTTTAAGTTAGTGTAAGCATAAATCAGTCAAAATGAAGAAATCTGTCCTTAAAAGATGAGGTGCTTGTTGTTCTCAGCCATTTCAAGGCTGATGAAGGAGGATTGCTGCAAGTTTGAGATCACTAAATTGTGGGTTCAGGATCACTAAACTACAAAGCAAGATCTTGTCTCAACAACAACAACAAAAAAGTAAGTGTGGATGTGGATTCAGACATACACAAAGGGATATGACATGCGATAGTCAAAGAGACTAAACACAAACCATGGAGAAAGGGTTAAGAAGAAATCGATCTTGCTGATTCCTTTATTATAAATATCCATTCTCCAGAATTATAAGACAATATATTTCTGCTGTTTAAGCCACAAATCTTCTGAGATTTTAAGGGACCTTTTGCAAATCACAACTGGATACCCTCCTATAAACTGCATGCAACTCCAATTGCTCTTAGAATTGTCTTTTTTCTCCCTTCCTTTACTTTTCTTTCCAGTTTTATTACCTCTTTCTAATCCTTCTGCAAATGTTACATCTCATCCTTTACCCAAAATTCTAAGTTCTCAAGACTGGCTTAATGTTTAAGATGTTAACTGTTAAATATTTGTTTTAGATTTATAGGACCTAGAACATCTCTCTATCTTTGCAATGTCTTCCTTAATCCTTAGCTCTATGGAGAAACTAATATTCATTTCAACTGAAGTCAAGTTCAACAAGCAGAAAAGTAATATGTTCATCCAAAAAGAACTACAAGAGGTAGCTTTGATTCCTCAGGAGGCCAAGATCCACTAAGGTGTTTAAAAACATGGAAAATTAGGACACTTGCCTTGAATGACAAAACCCTACTCAGCACATAGACTTCCTGCCTTTCCTTCTCTGTAAAAGCCATTTGTGCTTCTCAGCTCCCCAAGATGAAATTTTGAAGTTGACAGTCCCTCGATCTTCTAAGACACTGGCTCTCAAATAAACCTGATTTTTTCCTTCCAACACTTTTGATCTCCCAAATACTGGCCTTTGGGTATCACGTAGCATGAATCTTAATCTACTATTGATCTCAGAATCATAGATTCTTTACAAAAACTGATGGGTTCATAGAAAATAAAGTGACCCAGAAACAGCCAAAGTGTTCTTCCAAAAGAACAAAACTGGAAGAGTCATACTTAATTGTAAAACTTACTGCAAAAGTACAAGAAACAAATCAACATGATACTGGGGTAAGTATTGAGACACAGATGGAAAAAAACGAATTGAACCTTCCAGAAATAAGCTCTCTCACTTACTATTAATTCATGTTCAACAAAGTCACTGAGACAGTTTGAAAAATATTCTTGATAAACGTGATGCAAGAAAATTAAATATCTTCATACAAAGGGATAAACTTAGAACCCTATATCACACTATAAACCAAGATTACCTCTAAATTGATTAATGTTCCAAATGTGAAAGGCAAAGCTGGAAATTCACAATCATAAATCTTCATTTCCTTGGATTTTTTATTAGTTTCTCAAGATTCCAAAAAAGAAACAAAAAAATAGCTAAATTGTACTTCCTCAAAAGTAAAGATATTCATGCATCAAAGCACATTATCAAAAAAGTGAGAAAACAACCCAAAGAATAACAGAAAATATTTGCAAATCTTCTTCATCATCAGATGCTACCTCAAAGAAAAACAACTAGTATTGAAAAGGATATGGCAAAATCAGAACGTTCAAAAATTCTACTGGTAAGAATGTAAAATGATACATGCCCCTCAGAAAATGGTCTGAAAATTATTCTTTTTAAAAAATACATTTTGACAGTACACAATGACTGCATTTATTATAGAGAGTTGGTATTTGTGCAAAATACAACCCAATTCTTTTATCTATACCCCTCCCACTCCCTGCCCCCTTGGTCTCACCAGTGGGAAGGAGACCAATAGCCTAAGAGTTCTTCAAATGATTAAACACAGACCTGCCATATAACCTACCAAATATACTACTAGGTAAGCAGCCAAGCTAAATGAACATGTGTCCACAAACATTTGCATATGAATGTCCACAGATGCATTATTCATAACATTTATTCATAAAAAGTGGAACCCAATGTCCACAAATTTCTGAGCAGACAAATAAAATGCCATGTATTAGTCCATTAGAATAGTTTTCAATAACAGGAACCTATTATAGAGTGTCATATGATGTAACATGAATAAACCCTGAAAACAAGCCCATTGAAATATCACATGCCATATTTTAGTTATATAGAATGTCCAGAAAAGGAAAAATTATGAAATAGGAAGTACACAGTTTTCTATTGACGAGAGAGATTAAAGGAGTGAGGGGGAGAGAACCATAAAAGATATGGAGCATTTTGTGGGGTTAAAATGTTCTAAAACAAATTTTGATTATTACTGAACAATGCTGCAACTAGTCTAAAAGCACTTAACTGTACATTGTAAGATGTATAACCGCATGTATAGACAATCTATTTCAATAAAGTTGTTGCACAAAATCTCACCATTCCTTTTCGTCTATATATTTAATAATAAATGAACATGTATTTATCATTTACCATGTAAATTATTAGTGATGCATTCTGCAGGGAATAATAAACAACTTTACTATTTCAGATACTCTGATACGGGGAAGTAGAGACAATTAAAATAACTGTAGCAAAACTAATGAGATTTTTTACATATAAGGAGTCAATGGATCCTATAGGAAGAAGTATCTCACAAAGACCTGAAAAATCAGAACTGGATGCTAGGAGTCACTGGAACAGATTTCTGAAGTTGTGTGGAATAGTGAAGTAGTCCACCAATACCCCAGGGTATGTGCCAGGTCTACATGCAAGAGAAACTTGCAGAAGCAGGGGCCTTAAATGAATATGGCTAGAAAGAAAAGTCCAGGGAAGAGGACAAAGAAATGTTTGTAGTTGTCAAAATGTACAGGAGCAAGACTGTCCCACTGATTCACACAAATGGGATTGTAGAATATACTCATTACAAATATGAACAACCTACTTCTGTAGGTTACCAGATACCAAATCCTTTATTACTCCTCCCAGACTTGTTGTGCACAGTTGTTTTGTACACAACTGTCAGAGATTCATGAAATAGGAGATATTATACTTGCATTTAATCTCTCTGAAATTTGATTTCTTAGTATCATAAACTCATGCCACTTCAAATTACCTAACATCATTTTCTTTATAAGTCTTACTGCTGTTAGTTTATTCACCTTGTTTTTCTACTCCCCACTCAACTACCACGATGACATAAAGGCCTGTATTCCTTGGCACTGTTGCATCTTATTGCAACAGGAAGATATAAAACATGGTAAGAAAGCAAAGAATATGTGTAATGTGAATGAACATCTACTACTCTCTTGTTCAATTTCATTTGTTTTTCTTCACTTCTTTGTCTGTAGTACTGAAGAATGAACCAGGGCCTTCTGCAAATGAATTACAGAGTTAATCCTTTTATATTTTTTATTTTAAGATAAGATCTCACCAAGTCCCTAAGTTGAACAGGCCAAACTTGTACATGTGATTCTTCTGCGTGCTTCCTAAAGTACTAGGAGTATAGGCATGAGCCACCACGTCCTGTTTCACTTACATACTAAACAAAAGAAATTTTTAAAACATACTGATCCTTTCTCCCTTAATAAAGATTTTCCATGAAAGGAAGAGGACCTGGAAACATAGGAGGGCCTACGAAGGACAAGAAACTTGGTTTTCTCAAATGTTAATTCTATGATTGATGGCTACTGTTATCTTAAAGAAGATAAGAATGTAACATTGACTGCCTCTTTGCTTCTGAGTCACATCAAAGTACTGCCCTTTAAAGCACAGATCAGACATAACTGATTTACCCAAGTATGCAAGAAACCAAAGCTTCATATGGATTTTCTACTTTCCTTTGTAATATTTAGTTTACAGAAACCTGACTAAAAGGAAATGTAGTTGCCATGGAAATGAGTGAAATGGAGAATCATGAAGCTTTAGAGGCAAGCAGGGTACATAACAAAGAAGGCTTATTTTATTTTATACAGTATTAGTAAACTTCACTAGATTGATAGAAAAAAGTATAGTCTAAGTCATATTGTTATGTAAAGGCTATGGAAAAATAATACAATGGTGCAATGAATCAAAACAAAGTAAGTACATGAACTGGCTCAGTATTTGATATCCATGAATATATTATGAACCATAAGCTGTCTGAACTAATATAAAAACAACACATTTACATATGTGTAATGATTCTTTTATCTAATCTTAGGCTCTTGTAAAGAATTACCTTTTCAATTATAATATTCAATTATGTTAGGTCCAATATGCAATAAATGAAGAAAAAAATAAATAATTGAAATAAAATTGAACTAGTTACCTATAAAAATAAATCAACTTTGGATGCATCCACAATGGTAGCAGATTTTGCATATGTTGGATTCTACTGTCAGAATAACTAAGTATAGAATTCTTTTTTCTTTTTTCTTTTTTTTTTTTTTTTGAGAAAGGGTCTCGCTTTATAGCTCAGGCTGGCCCTGAGCTCACTATGTAGCCTAGGCAAGCTTCGAACTCAGCAATCCTCCTGTCTCTGCCTCCCAAGTGCTGGGATGACAGGAGTGAGCCACCATGCCCGGCACTGTGGTATGTGATATTGATCTTTGGTAGGCATGAGTCTCCACACCAGCATCATATGTGGTTATCAGGGATCAAACTCAGGACCTTGCGCTTGCAAGGCAGATGCCAGAACCACTGAGCTAACCCTCCGGCCCAGTATAGAATTCTTAATGCAGTAGAAATTATAGTAGGAGATGACGTATTAAACAACTTCAAAAGTACTGCATGAAATCTGTTTACTATTATTTCAGATAATTTAAAAATCCACAGAATACTATCAGAATTACTATCAGATTGCCCAGGTGAAAAGTAATATTATATGACACATTTTTCCTTATATTTTTATTTTGCCTTATGTAGAAACTATCCCTCTCAAAAAACTTTGTTGGCATTATTCATACTATATTTAAAATCTACAGTCAGTCAGTAGAATGATTTCTAATCATGATTAATGAGACAATAGACAATGCTTTTGGGGGACCTTCTAAATTCAAGCAGAATTACTTTATGACTGCTACCTACTTTGAAATATCTAAATGACATTTATAGAACACAAGATATTTTTATTTTATTCAGAAGCTAATTTCAATAATTCTTTTGTAATTATAGAAAAAGAAAGCAACGAAAAGACTAATCAACTAAGATGTAACCTAACTACAATGTATGTTTTTTATTTGCCAAATTAAATTTCCATCTGTGATATTAAATTCAACTAAATTAGAATTTTCTAATTTCAATTTAAATCTCATTTCTAATTTGAAGTTTTAAGTTTAGATGATTTTCTAGAAATCTGCATGAGAATTGAAAATTTTCTCTCATACTAATTATAGTAGTACTTAAGCTTCTCTAATTGTAATTTATTTAACTTGATGAATCACAATTATCCACTCAAGAATATTCTCAGGTCAATAAATAATACAAAATACACCAGAGTGTTATAGAGGTCAAAAAAATGTAATTTTCTTCTAGTGACAGAGTAAAATATTAGAAGATGAAATACTATTGAAAAGACTGAGTGTGGTGTTTGAAGTTACCCGCTGTGAAAGAATAATCAGTAACTAACTGGGAAGACCTTTATTTGATCATTCATGCCTTGTTGCTCATGAACACTATTAAATATTCTCTTGGTTTCTCAGAAGGTTTTCTTTGAAGTTGGCACATGGAACATGTTTCTGCATGAAGAATTATAATTCACAAAAGTGCAATACTGATGTGAAACTAGGAGATAAAAAGAGATTCAAACTTTCATAGTACTCTTCAGCAACTCTCTGATGTCAGCTTATAAGTATCTCTCATACATAGCTGACTCTTTTTGAGAAGTTACTTTCCTCAAATGTCAATTGTATCCCCTTCACCAGGCAGCTTTATTGGACGTATTTTACATACATTATGAGTAAAGCAAACAAGATTTTTTGAGAGGGATAGTTTCTACATAAGGCAAAATAATGAAAAATGTCTTTTTTTTTCCCCACAAAGAAAGTAATGAATAGACTACCTGAGTCAAAATAAAAACAGAACAATACTCTCATGAATATTGTTTTCCAAATTTCTAAATATATAGCAAGCATGACACAGAGTATATATCAGCTTAGAAAGGAAATTTTAAACATTACCACAAGAGAAATAGAGCCAAAAGTACTGAGGTGGTTCACGTTTGCAAAAGTCCATACTTGTAAAGGTAATTCTCCAGTAAATGAAGGACAATGAACCTAGTATGAGTCAGTTTGACAAGCTTTACATTTGGATACATAAAGCGAACATGGGGCAGGTGATTTAGCTCATTGGCACTGTGCCTACCTCACAGGACAAGGTCCTGAGTTCAATCCCCAATACCAGAAAAAGTAATTAAATTTAATTTAAAAAGCACACAAACATATGCACATACACATTCATTTGAAAAAAATTCAAAACCAATTTTTTTCTTATTTATTGGTAGATTTTATTGGTACATTATATATACACACCACAACTACACTCCACATTGAGAATTTGTACCAGTACATAACACAACTTCTCATTTTTCCCCTTCCTCTACCCACTCTAACACCTCCTAGCCCCTATATACACAAGCATTGTTACCTTTTTTTACCATCAATTTCTTCTTTACCCTCATTATCTACCCCTAAACCCCATTTTCCTTTGAATAGTTACTATTTCACAATGTCAATCATACATTCTAGAACACATTTACAACTTCAGTTTCTCATAAAGGAGAAAATATACGATATTTACACATCTGTTACCTATTTATTTATGAGTATGTCCTGAAGGTACATCCACTTAAGGATAAATGATTCAATTCCATCATTCTTTATGGCAGAGTAATATTCCATTTTATAAAGAAACCACATCTTTATTCAGTCTTACACTGATGGACATTTGGGTTATTTCCAAGATTTAGCTATCACAAACTGAGCTGCTATAAATATGGGTGCACATATGTCACTGTGATAGGAATTTTGTAACTCTTTTGTATATACCCCAGCCAGGATCAAATGGAACCTCTAATCCTACTTTTTTGAGGAATCTCCACACTGATCTCCATAATGGTTGCACTAGTTTACATTCCCACCAACAGTGGAGAAGGGTTCCTTTATTTCCACAAGCTTGCCAGGATTTCTTGCTGGCTAATTTTGAGATAGCAGCCATTTTTTGTTGAGTAAGATGAAATCTCAGTGTTGCTTTCTTCTGTATCTCTCAAACGGACAGTGAAGTTGAGCATTTCTTCATATACATCTCAGCTGCTTTTACATCTTCCTCTGAAAAGTGTCTGATCATTTCAGATGCTCATTTTTGAATTGGGTCTTTAAATTTGGTGGTCTGACTTTTTGTAAGCTCTTTATATACTCCAGATAGTACCCCTTTGTCTGAGAAACTACTGGTAAAGATTTTTCACACATTGTTGGTTCCCTTTTTGCTCTGCTGATGGTTTCTTTTGCTGTACAGAAGCTTTTTAATAAAATGAGATCCCATTTGTTGATTTCTTCTGGTAGTTCTGGTGCTATAAAAGTTTTGTTCATAAAGTCTTTCCTTAAGCCAGTGTCTCCAAGGGTTCTACCTAACCTGTTTTGCAGCAGGTTTAGAGTTTCTGTTTTAAAATTTAGGTCTCTCATCCACTTTGATTTTAGTTTAGTACATGGTGAAAGAGACGGATCTAGCTTCAGTCTTTGGCAGGTTGGAGCCCAGTTTTTCCAGCACCATTTGTTACGAAGGCTGTCTCTATCTCAATAAATTCTGAAAAAGTACGTGATAAAATTCAATACTTTTTCATGATAAAAGTGCTGAGCGAATTAGACAGAGAAGGTACACAGCTCAGTACAAGGAAGTTCACTTATATTAAGCCAACAGCAGACATGATGCTGGATGAAGAAGCTGAAACTATTCTCTAAATGATGGAGAAAAAGAAAATGAAGTCCTCCTATACTACTTGTCTAAAACATGTTTGGAAATTCTATCGAGATTAAGAAAAAAAAAGCATACAAGTTGGAAAAGAAGTCCAACTGTCTACCTGCAGATGGCGTAATGCTATATGTCCAAAATAAACTCAGAATCCACCAAAAATACTGAACTTTACCAGCCTGCTGGTCTTCAGACCAGTCTCCCATACAAAACAGTGTAAGACATCCCAATGCTGCTTGTGTAGCTAAGTCTGAATCATCCTTAACTCCACTTCCTGTAAGCTAGTTTCAAGGTTTTTGAGTCAAATGGCCAGGAAGTCACAGCAATGACTCCACTTCGCTGACACCAAATTTCTGTTACTTACTTTTCTCTCATTGCTGAGAGAAAACACCAAAGTGTAAAAGGAAAGTGGTTTATTTGGCTTATAGTCCATAGATGTTTCAGTACATAATCAACTAGTTCCAAGGCAGGGATGGCAACAGATACTGCAGAGAACAAACAACATGGCATGCACAGGGAAGCAAAGGTAATGAGAGACTTACTGGCATTTCCCTGTCTCTTTTATCTCACTCAGATTACCGAGGATGGGGAGCACTCACACCCTTAATCCTAACACCCTTGCCTTATGAATCCATGTCAGCTGCCCACACTCTAGGTTATACCTATGACCCATGAGGCTTTGCAGTGACATCTAGTCCCAAAATATGACAATGCAGCACTCTTATATTTGGGTTTAGTTGTGGAATAAAGTAAAAGAACATCTAACCAAGAACTCCAGAGCTGTTTGCTAGAAAGTTATATGCTGCTTTAATTTTCTCTTAAAAAGAATGTTGTTCTTTCATGTATCTGTCATGTCATCACTGTTATTCCTCTATCTTTAAAAAAAAATGTGGAAAACTGTTCTACTGAAATGTATTCCTTCAAAACAGAGTTAAACCACACATGGGAAAATTATCGTACAAATGAAAATTTGGGGTGTTTTTGAAGTCATGCTCCACATTGTCTAGCTGACCCTCTAGCAATTTTCTGACTTCACAAGGTGAACATCTTTCAACTGAGAAAACGACTTTACATCTCTCTAGAGGCAGAAGCCAATTTAAAGAAATGTGATAGGAATGCAAATTCCAACTATAACAGGTGAACAAGGAAGTGAATTTTGTCTTGTGGAGATCCAATTTGTGAGTTGTAGAACAAATAATAAGTATGGCATTTTATGTCCTACTGATCAATTTTGGATTTATTAGCAAATTAGTTTATACTGTTTAAATTTCTACATTCTTACTCAATTCTTTAAATGTTTCTCTACTATAGTAGCATTTTATGGATTTCTTTACTAATAAATTAAATATGAGTATGTTTGAGTGCTGTATTTGTTCTAAAACTGAGCTTTATCACACAGTAATTAAGTAGCCTCCAAATTTTTTAAATACCTTTCTATAAAGTTATCATTAATCTTGGAAACAACCCAAATGCCCATCAACTAGACACAGGATAAAGAAGATGTTGTTTTTTTTAGAAAATGGAGTATTATTCAGCTATAAAGAATGATAAATTTGAGTCATTTATACTCAAATGGACATACCTTGAGAACATACTCATAAATGAAATAAGTAGGTCACAGATGTGTAAATACCATACCTTTTCTCTGGTATGAGAAACTGAACATGTAAATGAGCTCTAAAATGTATGATAGATATTATGAAATAGATTCAATGGGAAACTGGGGATAGGGATAAGTAAAAAAGGGAAAGAAAAATGTGATGATAAAAAAGGAAGCAAAGCTTATGTATATAGGGAGTGAGGGGTTGTAGGGTGGGCAGGGGCCTGGGAAACACTGAGAAGTAAGTTGGTACATGTTGTTGGTGGCAAACATCATCATGATGTATACATAAAATGTATCATAAAATAAATTTTTAAAAGTTATCATTAAGAGCTTCCAAAACTTGTTTTATGAAAATCAGAGCACTAATAAAGTTCACATCACAATCATCCATTTATGTAAATTTACTAAATGAATATATATCATCAACCAAAAATAAGTAAAAATGTTATCTCTTTTAAAAACATACATATTTATATAAGCAATACAACCACTAGGAAAGAAAAAAATGTTATACAGAATAAGTAACACCTGGAATGTTAAAGAATATGACCTTTGTCATAATGGAGCAATTATTACAATGAAACCTGTGCTTAGTCTAAAAAGTTCCCATAAGATTTAAGTGAAAACACATTGGTATGAGGAAAAAATTCAGTTGGAAATTTCAGCATAAAATTATATGGACTACCTTTATATTTTGGGGTAAAAATTGATAACACAAATTGCCTTGAATTCTGATGCAGTAAAACAGAAGAAATTATTAAATATTGTATACTTAACTATAAAGTAAAATATATATAAGGTGTTATTTCAAAAAGCATAAATTATGAATCATCATTCCAAAATAAAGATATAAATTTACTGATACTAATTTATCAGAGCTACAGGATTGATTTGTTTTATGAACTCCATTTTCCCTCACAAATATTATCTATGTTTCAAGGAATGTATTACTCAGATTATTCACAACTGTTCACCTTACCTAGTCAGTGATTCATATAGACACAACTGCCTCTCACAAATGCATAAGAAGCCTACACTGTTATTTGTCTCTAAACATAGATGATGTTTCCTTGTGTAATGACATCAAGGACAATTCTGAATATAAAACAACATACATCATATTTTTCAAAATGAGAATTTGTCTCTTCATATTGTAATATTTTATTATTTAGTATTTATGCAAAAGTTGTCAGGTCAGAATTTTAAATTCTAAACATATATACATATTTTTTACCATTATAAAAATGGTACACTTGTCAACTTATTAGTTTTATGAATAGATATTATATATAATATATATATATACATAATGCACAGTAAGTGTATATTAGTATGTGTCTATATAAGGTTATACATGTACTTATATACATATGCATGTAAAACACAAACCAAAAAGGAATTCTCTGAACTGATAATAGTAATTGGGATCTGCAGTTTTACTAATGAACCAGTTAATGGTGGGTAAACTTTGTCATCTTCATAATTTTCTCATTTTGACAATTGATACATATTCTACAGCACACTTTTCCATTTATCACACACCAGTTACATAGCTTCTGTCTTCAAGCTTTCCATCTGCCATTTCTCCACTCAGGTACTTCAAACACCCAGGAGGAATCCTTTCTCACAACTTGTTTCTGTTTCATGAGTCAAGTTCACTTAGATGTGGTTCACAGATTTCCAGCTAAGGCACTTCTCCTTAAGAGCAGCTTGTCTGTGATACAGTATAAATGCTTTATATCTTATTAGCCCCCTCTGAGTCTCACAACACAGTTTCTCCCCCACCAGAAGGGATCCCTGTGAAACCCACCAATGATGAGCCAACAGCATGTGCACAGACATTAGCAAAGTCAACATGGAATGATTATTTTCAGGAATTAAGCAGCATGCTTTCGGTAGTAACCAAGCTACAAGCAAATGGCATGGCAGTAACAGGCATTTATTTTCTAATCATTATATTCTTTGAGCTCTGAGTGATGACAAAATAAACATGTAAGAGGAAAACAGCAATTGTAAAGGCATTTTGTCAAGCTTGAATGAATGAGAAGTATTATTGTATCTGTTACTTAAGAAAGTGCCAAGGAAATGCAATGTAATCAGAGGAGTTTTGGAAAATGTTACTTAAGGGAATCCAACCTTTTTACCCTCTCAGTTCTGACCTTCCCGCCAGTGTTGTGTAAGCAGAGACTGAGAAGAGAAGGCCCAGGAAAGTACAAGTGAGATAGTTTCCGTGGATCAGGCATAAACCTGGAGGACAGCACCAAAGAGGTCCAAGACAAGAGGACTGAAGCAGGCCTGCTCTTAGAGCATAAGCACTTAGTAATTACTGACCCTGTGAATGGAGACCATCCTGTTAGACTAAAGCACTGAGAGAACAGGAGGCAAGGAAGCTGCCCTCAGTGAACTCTCAGGTATACAGAGTACAACCATGTGTACCATATATGTGTTACCATCAGTTCAGGTGCATCACAACGGCACACAAGATAATTGGCACACAAAGATAATTAGCACAAGTTCAGTAGGAGTAAACTTTGATTTTAGAGCTCATCAAGGCACTCAAAGAAGGGAAGCCAGCCAGGGTACTATTCACCTGTACTCCCAGCCTCTTGAGAGGCTGAGGGTAATGAAAAGGATCAAAGTTTGAGGCCAGCCTGGGTAACAGTAACGTAGAGATTGTCTTAAAATAAAACTTTAAAAATGACTGGAGATATAACTCAGTGTGAAGGCTCCTTTACTGAAAGAGACTACAAGTGGGAAAGAGAGAAGAGAGGGAGGGACAGAGAGAAAAAGAGAGAAGGAGCTCTTCAAACAGGTTCTTAGAAGTATAATAATTATCAAGCTTAAAATATTCTAAAGTGACAGAAGTTATTTCTGAGACTTAATAGAATAACATAATATCCTCAAATCTTTCATGCTTCTCTATTTTTCAAAGTAAAACTTACCCTGGACTCCAGAGTCCATTTTTTTCTTCACATTCTACCATTTTCTGCTATGAATGCTGTCTTCTCTTCCCATACTCTATTCCAGAAATATTTCTTATTCTTCCTCAAATACTTTCAGCATAACCACACTTCCAAACATTTGTACTTTCTATTTCTTCTACATAGAGGAGTTTGCTCCCAGAGAGCCACTTGTTTTGATCATTTGTTACAAATTGTACCTTTGGCCTCCCTACAAATTGTCATAGTATCCTCAAACTTACTCTCTATACTTACTTTTATAGAATGTATTAGTATCTATTTATCTTTCAAATATTATCTTCTCCTCAACAGATAGAAACTCTCCCTGCATATACATGTCTCATCTACTTGCTTTTCACTCCTGAGTGCCAAAAACAGTGCCTGACACAGGATTTATACTCAACATTATACTTTGTTATATGAATGAATAATGAACATGTAAATGTCTTACTTTTTTCATTGCTGAGACCAGATTGTGCCCAAGTGTAGTACCTGAACGAGTGAGCAAATCAAGATGTACTGAAGCAAAGGAACAACCCAAGTTAAAGGAAGACAGATTGACCTGGGCTCGCAGTTTGCAGAGGTTTCAGTCCATAGCCAAGTGGCTCCAAGGCAAAGTGGCATCGCAGAGGGTGTCAGAGAAGAGAAAGAGACCATGGGAAAGTAGGGCAGGCAGAAGGCAGTAAAGTAGCAGAAGCAGAAAAAAAGCAGTAGCAGAAGGCTTCTTCCCTTATATTCTAGCTAGGGTAGCATTTAGGCAGGTGGCAATCACACCCAGGGCGGGGCTCCTTAATCTCAGTATTGTACCCCCTAGATCCAGCCACCTCTGAAAAGTCTCACATAGGACTGTCTGAAGCTTTGAAGGGACATCTAGATGCAAGTTCTATCAGTGAGTGAATGCATGGAAGAAGGAAGGAATGCATGAAAGAACAAGAGTTCAAGTTTCGAATAAAACTGCTCTCTCAACATCATCAGCTCTTGATACAATGAATGATCTTCATTACACAGTACTGAAAAGCATTCCAGAAATGAATTATGGTTATATATGTGTATGACTGCTGGCATCATGATACAAAGTGTGGCAACAGTCAGTGGCCATTGGGCAAATATTTACCAGTGTGTCCGCCCATATTATTTACATGATTATTTACTTTTCCTGAACTCTATCTATGCTTCCCTAACATTTCAGGCTCAGTTGTGATCGTATAACTTGCTATAGCCAAAGGAACATCACTGGCTGTGACTTTTGCTGCATTTGGGCACAAGTTTGAAAGGTTAATTTATGATTTTTTTTTGGTACCTCTTGCTTTGGGCATTAATCATGAAAGGTGAATATTCCACCTGTACCTATTTCTCCAGGCTGGTTCACAGAATAGGAAAAGATATGTTGTCCATGTGACCACATATGGACCAAAGTTTTCCCATGGTCTTTTAACATGAGAAACAAATAATCTGGTGCATGTCCTTGGGTACATTGGGTTGTTTTTGCTGCACGGAATTCAGGTTAATACAGTATCATTAAGTATTTCAAAATTTAAATAAAAGGGAACCACATGTATATTAAGAAATTCCTGTAAATGAACAAGAGGAGTTAACACATCATCTGTTAACACTTTCATGAAGTTTTACATTTCTATGAAAAACCCTGACAAATCTTTTCTGATGTATGAACTTTGAGTTTTCTACCTAAAACAGACATGCCCAACATTACTAAATTGGATGACCTGTACCTGAATGCAATACCCAAATGTGTTAACAAGTAGAATGTATTGAAACAAACCCAAAAGTACTTGTATGTTCCTATATTTACACTGTCTATTTAATATGAATAAATTCTCTTTCCTAATTTTCAGTCTGGTTCTCTTCTGCACAGCAACCAAATGTTAGTCTCTCATTTTCAACCATTACATATTTTCTGCAGATATGTTTCTTTGATAAATATAAGAAGAAAATGAAAGTGGCTACCTTTAAGTTATGACTTACTAGTAAATCAATTATGATTTACTAGTTTGAGAAAAACCAACGTCAAGCATGAAGATTTTAAGGACTATTTTAAGTGAAAAAAGTAACTACAGCAGGTCATCACCAACACCTTTATATACTTCTGTCTTCTGAACTAAAAAGTTACGGTTCCACAGCTCCTATCGTCAGATAGAAACAAATAGTACGCAATGAGTTGTGTGTGGGAGCAACATAGGTCACTTCTGGGTCAAAGCGCAAGGGCTGGAATGGGACATTAAGTGCTGCTTCCTCTGGCACTTTCACTGGTGACATTCAGACACAGCTGCCTCACCAGCCTGGGCTTCTGAAAGACTGCGAACAGTAGATGTTCCCTGTCTACATATCTAAGACTTAGAGCACAAACAAGGAAAAGATAGTTTCGTTTTAACTTAAGAGATTTATTTTAGTTGTTTATTACCTGGACATGACCTGATAAAAATCTAGTCAATAAAACAGAATGTATGTATAAACATGTAAATATGGAGTGTGTATTGACAGTACGCAGGTGAACAAAATAAGTATAACAGTGCTAAGTAATATAAAACAATTTCTCTAATTAATAGAAATGTGCACGTAGTAAAGTTACAAATTTAAGAAATGATTTATAAATACTACCTTTACAGCTCAGAAAGAATGGCTTTTAGTACATATCAAGATAATGAACTGGATTTCTACTTGGAATAAAGACTAGAAAGACAATCTCAGAAAGGGCAAATATCAACTTCTGGCCTTGGTTCATGCATTTGTCATGTATCAAGGAATAAACAGTAAGTCTCCTGTGTCATTAAATGTACTTTATATAAACTGTTGAAACACAGGGTTAGGGAGGAAAAAATTCATTGATATGAACACTGTCCCCTACTACAGCAAGCTGCACATGAAATATGAGTGAAGCAAAGGGCCTAGTGCCTACAGCTGGCTTAACCGAGACATCAGAGGTGAGCTTCAGGCTGCAAACTTCACATCAAGAACACTGAGTAGAGCCTCAGGAACTACTCTTTACTCCACTCTGCTCCTTGCTCACCCTTGTTTTCAGTTTTTGTTTTTTGTTTCTTTTTTTACTTTACCTGTGACCCTTTCAAGGATCATTTTTTTTTTCTTTTTGAGACAAGGTCTCACTTTGTAGTTCAGGCTGGCCCTGAGCTCACTATGGTGCCCAGGCAAGCTGCCACGAACTCAGCAATCCTCCTGTCTCTGCCTCCCGAGTGCTGGGATGACAGGCGTGAGCCACCACGTCCGGCATTGTGGTATGCAGTGTTGACTGTTAGTGAGCGTGTCTCCACGCCCAGCATTATATGTGGTTACTGGGGATCGAACTCAGGTCCTTGCGCTTTGCGAGGCAGGCACCGGAACCACTGAGCTAACCCTCCGGCCCTTTCAAGGATCATTTTAAGCTATAAGTTACTGCCCACCTTTGTTATCTATGAAAGCAGTGTGTACATTATAGCAGTTAACACCTTATAATTATTAATTCATTTTGTATGTGTTTATTGGCTGGACCCCCCCCCCGTACAACATGTGTTTCATGAAACCAGTGATCACGTACTCCTCCTAATAATTTATCCCAGCTTTAGAAAGTACCACATACAAGAAATATTTCATAAACAAACTAATCCTAAATCATTATTCCATATATAGAATATCTCTTACTTTAACACACAGATAAGATACAGAAATACTAATGTTTTACTTAAACTTTCTGTTGTGGGAACCATCTCCTACGCTTTGAATAGTCCTACAGTAAAATTTATCCCGATTAGGAAGCACCAAAGCGGTGGAAAATGAATCTGACTTTAGTATTTGGTTTCCGTGATGGGACATGTGGGAGTAGTTCAGGTAAAATAAGGTGGTACGTTAATTAAGGAGCAACTTTGTAAGAAGGGGTCAATCAACCTGAGCTAGCACTCCGTTACACCATCAGATGCCCTCCACAGGCTGAGGACTCTGCAGAATGCCCACCACCAGAGAAGGCCATCACCTGATGAAGCCTACAGATCTTCAGAGCCCTCAGAACCAGAGTAAGCCAAATAAACCTTTACTCTTTATAAATCACTCAGCTTATGGTTTTAGTTACAATAGCAAGAAACAGACTACAATAGTCTTAGAAAAACATAATTCATTTTTATGAGTTCTTTTGTTATGTTAGACAAAGCCATGAGAACTGGTAGTGTTTTTTTTTCACCAACATTTTAGGGAATCTGTTCATTTTGTCAAATTTTGCTTCATTCTGGAAGGAAATGTTTTATGAACATGCCCTGAAATGCAAAACAACTGTAAAATTAATTTTAAATTGCATATTTAAAGTATCTGTTTATAGTACCAATATTTTCAAAGTTCTTTTTTTTTTTTTTTTTTTTTTTGCTTTTTGGAGACAGGGTCTCGCTTCGTAGTTCAGGCTGGCCCTGAATTCACTATGGTGCCCAGGCAAGCTGCTGCGAACTTGGCAATCCTCCTGTCTCTGCCTCCCGAGTGCTGGGATTACAGGCGTGAGCCACCACGTCTAGCATTGTGGTATGCTGTGTTGATTGTTGGTGGGTGTGTCTCCATGCCCAGCATTATACGTGGTTACCGGGGATCGAACTCAGGACCTTGCGCTTGCGAGGCAGGCGCCGGAACCACTGAGCTAACCCTCCGGCCCCAAAATTTATTTTTTGAAGGCATGCCTTTTGAGAGAATTAATTCTGACAGCTCTTTCTTAGCAACCTGTTTTGAATACTCCTGTAAACTGGACTATTCTTTGAAACTTTAATTGGAAATCTCTACAAATTGCTTCACTTCTATTTTATGCCAAAAAGAACTCAAAGAGAAGAGGATTTTATGCCTAGATTATTCAAAATTTCAGTAAAAAATGAATTCAAGTCACAAAGAACAGTGGTACATTGTAATAGTCTAACTTTAGAGGCTGAGGCAGGAGGATCTGGAGTTGAATACCACACTGGGCTACATAGACATTCTATGACCAAAAATATAAAACAATTTGAATTCAAGAAAACACTCCTGAGAATGCTGAAAAAAGATGCCTGTATTTGCATAATTTGGGCATCATACAAATTTATTACTTGTCTTTAAGTGCTGGCTTCACTAATATATTCTGCCAAGGCATTTTCTACTCTTTGTAAAAAGGTTTAAATCTAATTTATACTTTAAACTAGGTTTTGATTCATTTCAGAAAAAAAATCAAGGTGTTCAAAGTACAATGTTTTTTACATAATGTTTTCTTGGTCATACTATGCTCACAAGTAAATTTCTGCTAATTATTGTTAACATTAGGGCTAAAAATATATGTATCTCCATTATGTTATTGGATTGCAGTTTCATTGCCATCATATTAAATGCATATTAAGAGAAAAGGCCCTGTTCTAGTTCACAAAGAGAACAGCACAGCAGACAGTCAGTCTTCAGAGCTGCAATTACTGCTTCCTCTTCACATGCATTCATCTGCATTCACTCTAATAATGGATTCAATGACAAGCTGGTTGACCTTCTAAAGTTTTTGATGCAAATCGATATTCATGAGTGAAGACCACAAGAGTCTGCTATTTATATTCTGAAAAACTGTCATAGCCAAACAGCATTTCAAAATCCTGCTTATTAAACCACTTGACTCTGCTTGTATAATTGAGAGAGAAGGCTTAGGTAGGAATTATCCAGCTAAGTGCTTAATTCTGGTAGAAGCAATTTAACTTAATGCTTTTTTCTTTTCTATTATGTACACAGCAGTTATACTTTTGAACGAGAAAGGTTCTGGTAATTCATTTTCAGGTTGTTTACTTGATGTCAAATAAGGACAAAAACACGTAAATATCCTACAGGGTGTTTTCAACAAGCAGTCCTAGGACCTGCATATCAGCATTACTTGGGAACTTCTTAGAAGTGTTACTGGGCTATGGAACTAGAAACTCTGGAGGGGTGTCAGGGCCCAGGAAGCTGTGCTTTAAAAGTGCTTTAGTGGATTTGGATGCTGACATTTGGAAATTATTGCTTTAGTATCCTCTACAATAGTAAATGGGCCCTTAAGTACTAGCATCTGCCCTTGCCATCTGCCTGTAGCTCTGCACTGCTCTGACCTGAAGAAATTCTCCTTCTAGAAAGTCTCTGTCAGATTCACCTCTCTGAGGAACTAGAGAGGTGATGAACAGCTACGATCGTGGCGTGCTTTCACACCCTTAACTACTACATAATTTGTGGTCGTGTTTGGTTCTTGATTGGAAGGTGACAAATCACCACTTTATTCCATCCAAATCAACAACATTCTCATTACTGCCAGTTTTCAAACCTAGAACAAAACATGTCCAAGCTTAGTCTAAAACACAAACCAATCAAATATGATCCCACTATTAAACTCTACATTGTATCTGCCTTAGGGTCCATAAGAATTCTCCAGATAAACTGGATTGCTGGATAGTAAAATCTATACTTTGGATTCTGATCTGAATAATTTATTTCCATCATTTAACCAACAAGCTTATTTGCCATTGCTGCATCAAAACTAGCGTCAAGGGCCGGAGGGTTAGCTCAGTGGTTCCGGCGCCTGCCTCGCAAGCATAAGGACCTGAGTTCGATCCCCGGTTACCACATATAATGCTGGGCGTGGTGGCTCATGCCTGTCATCCCAGCACTCGGGAGGCAGAGACAGGAGGATTGCTGAGTTCGCGGCGGCTTGCCTGGGCACCATAGTGAGCTCAGGGCCAGCCTGAACTACAAAGCGAGACCCTGTCTCCAAAAA
>PVIC010017072.1:0-33174 GCA_004025085.1 Thryonomys swinderianus
CTGAAGTGCTTCTCTAACATAGTACTTTCTTTCCAGCAAAAGCAAAATGTGTTTTCAGATTTGTTACTTTAACCAGTTATCTTACCAATAAAATGTACAACACAGAACATTTTCTGTTAAATTATTTGGTTTTCCGTTGTAATTTTGTATTTTTATCTGGCATGCATTAATTTATTAAATTTGGCTTTTAGAAATCAAAAAAAAAACAAAAAAAAGAAATACATAGTGAAAGTGACAATTTTATGGTAAACTTGTGTCTATTATTTGCCTTCTCACTATTTTTTTATTTGCATATTGGTACAGTACATATACACATCACGATTACGCTCAACATTGAGAACCTGTACCAGTAGATTACATGACTTAATTCTCAGTTTTCCCCTTCCCCTACCTACCCTCCACCCCTTGCCCCTATATACACAATCTTTGTTTCCTTTTATTTACCATCAATTTTTTTCCTTTATTACTTAACACTAATCCCCATTACCCTTTGAATATTTACTTTTTCACAATACCTATCATGCATTCTAGAAATCATGTACACCTTCAGTTTCTCATACCAGAGAAAACATGATATTTACACATCTGTGACCTATTTATTTAACTTATGAGTATGTCCTTAAGGTACATCCATTTGAGTATAAAAGACTCAAAATTATCATTTTTATGGGAGAATAATACTCCATTTTATAAAACAAACAAACAAAAACCACATCTTCTTTATCCAGTCTAGAGTTTATGGGCATTTTGGTTGTTTCCAAGATTTAGCTCCCTAGACTTAATCATCAAATTTAGCAGCATAGCTGGATACAAGGTCAATGCTTAAAAATCAATAGCATTTTTATACATAAATAACAGACTTATTGAGACAGAAACCGGGGAGTCAGTTCCTTTCACAATAGCACTGAAAAAAATGAAATATCTAGGGATCAGTCTGACAAAGGAGGTGAAAGACCTCCACTCTGAAAACTACAATACTCTGAAAAAGGAGATACATGAAGATATCAGAAAATGGAAAGACACCTCGTGTTTCTGGATAGGAAGAATTGATATTGTCAAAATGGCTATACTCACAAAACTACTGTATAGATGCATTGCAGTCTTGATTGAAATCCCAACACCATACATTTCACTATTTTAACATGAACCTTTTTCAAGAGCTATCTTGTCCATTTAATATACAGAAATATTACAGTGCATGCAGCTAGAAATATGAATGAAATTTTCTCAGTGAGTTATTAGACATCTGATATCTGATTTTTTCTTCTAAGACTTGGAAAATTTAAAACATAAAAAATTTATTCACAGACACACCACCTAAAGAAACCAACATATTAACAAATGAAGCCTTCTAAATAATCTGCCCAAGGTTCTCAAAATGGTCGAAATAGCATTTCTGAGCTATGACTGGGGTCTTTTAGGTACCAGGTAGATAGAACAAAATATCCACCATCCTCCATAGCAGAAAAACAAAACAAAACACTTTTTCCAGAAGCTGACACTCATGAATACGTTCCTCATGTATTTTTCTAACAACAATAATATTAACTTCAAAATATGTTAGACATTCAATTTATTTTCAGAAATGGGGAGTCAGCAGTGAAAATCACCAGAGCCAAGAGGAGTTGTGAGGAAGGGGTGCCCGATGCCTCCATGTGGCAAGAGAAGAATGAATCTTCTGCAGTACCTGAAGACAAAATCTACTGCTCCTTATACAGGGGCACCTGGTTCCCTCTACCAGCACACACAAAATCAAATGGAGCCTGAAAAACTCCAGAAAGGTAGATTCATTCTCCCTCTATCACCAAAAGAGATTGTGTAGACATTTCTCATTTCAAGATGAATAAATAGGGTAGAATGGGGAACTATAAAATCAAAAACGTACTAAAAATAGAACGGACCTTTCAGAACATTGAAAGGAAAGCATGACAAGTTTGAGTCTTTTATATTCAAATGCTTGTACCTTGAGGACATACTCGTAAGTGAAATAAACAGGTCACAGATGTGTAAATATCGTATCTTTTCTCTGGTATGAGGATCGGAATATGTAAATGAGTTCTAGAGTGCATGACAGATACTGTGAAATAGAAAATACTCAAAAGGAAAAGGGTAGGGGGTAAGTAATGCAGGGAAAGAAAAAATATGATGTTAAAGAAGGCATATGTATAGAAGATGGAGGGTTGCACGGTGGGCAGGGGAATGGGTAGTCATGATGTGGATATAAAATGTACCAAAAAAGAATTCAATAAAAAATGAAAATTTAAAAAAAAAATTTCTGAATGTAAAAGTACATTACGGTATTTTGTAGTCAGGAGTTACAAAAGAATAAATTTACTGCAGGACATAATCAATTTATAGGATTTTCTTATAATACCCCAAAACTCACATGTAGAAGATTGCAAAGGACCTATCAGCGCTTTAGAGACTGAAGAATACAACCAAGAGGCTGGAACCTACAGCCTTGTCTAGCCAGAGGCTCAGAGCCCACAGGAGTTTCTCAGCAAGTCGTCATCAAGGCTCTGCACCTAGAAGGCCAAAAGCCCAGTGGTGGATGGTAGAAAGTCTAACAGCAGGGGAAAATATCTGTGCCACAAGGCGAGGTATCTGCCCTTGAGCCAGGAAGCAAAATTCAAGGTAGAGACCAGAGCTCCCTCAAGAGAACAGCAGCTGTCCCCTGTGACAGCAAGGACTCGAGCGCCTAGGACAACCTGAAGAGCAGAGCTCTAACAGGAAAACTAGCTGTTACAACGTTTCTCTTGGGAAATCACCAGCATGCAGTTTTCTCCTCCCATTCTCTTTTTATTTACTTCTGCAAATAATCTTCCACATGCTGCTTTAGTTACACTGGACTTTCACATTCAAACTGACGCTTAATATACTACAAGATGCTTTGGCTATCAAGGAAGTTTGGGTAAATGGAAGTCACAACATGAATCAGATAAAATGTGATTTCCATGTACCCAGAGCAGTAAGACATAGAGTTGAAATCTAAGAAGTGATTTGAAGACACATTAGAAAAGCTCTCTTACAATGTTCACTGGAGGGGAACTAGGTACGAGGCTAAAAAATCAAAAAACACACACTAGGCGTGGTGGCTCATGCCTGTAATCCCAAAGCTTGGGAGGTAGAGGCAGGAGGATTGCTGACTTCGAGGCTTGCCTGAGCTGTATAGTGAGCTCAGCGCCAGCCTGAATTACAAAGCAAGATTCTGTCTCAAAAACTAAAAAACAACAAAACAAAATAACACAACACACACAGACACAGTAAATATAGTGCAGAGACAAGGCAAAAAAAAAAAACCCCAACTTTTAAAGATGAAAAGAAAAATTTACTAAGAAAAAAAATTTAAAAAGCAGATCATAAATTATATATATATTTTTTGAGACAGGGTCTTGCTTTGTAGTTCAGGCTAGCTCTGAGCTCATTATGTAGCCCAGGCAAGCCTTGAACTCAGTAATCCTCCTGCCTCTGCCTCCCAAGTGCTGGGATTACAGGCGTGAGCCACCATGCCCGGCACCAGATCATAAATTATAAATTCAACAAGTCCATTGTATAACAAGAAAAATGAATGGCGAGTTAGATACAAAAATTATTTCAAACAATGAAATATGTTCATTGTTGAGACAAAAATGATGAAAGATTATAATAGAAAAAAATCACAATAGCTGGAAAACTCTCTGCAATATTAAATAAGAATGAAATGCTGAGCTGACTGCTCATATTCTTATACAAATGATAACCAAGAAAGAAAGCAATCAAAGCTCAGTAGTTGTTTATATAACTCACTGGTTTATTTTCTACCTCATGTAGTCAGTCTGGGTTCTCTAAACATAAAATTTATGAGAACAAAATTCCTCCTAGAACATACTGCATTCATCTGTGTATGTATATAGTACATTAACTAAAAGTTATACACAGGACACACAGTATGCTCTGTATTCGAATATACATATAAGCATATGTAAAATGAATGAGCCAAAACACACCAGAAATTTGATATTAGAGAAGACTTCACAGATGAATTGTTTAAAATATTTAATACGCTAATAATTTTAAGATGTTGCCACTAATTTGTAGGCTAAATTATGAAGCATAAAACTGGAAAACATCAAATACACATAGGTGAAGTTTTTAAAGGTCTTAGGGAGTATCTTTATCATCAGTAGCATCGCGAAATGAGCTTTCTAAGGAACTTAAAAGAACCGAATTGGCTCCTCTGTAAGTAGTTATTTCCAAATGGGAGAAACGCAAGTTCCAGGCAGCCCTATGGCTTTTGAGAGCCTTGTTACTGTGAGTCATCATCCCTTGTGGACCTCGGGTTTATTTAGGCCACTTTTATGGTCAATTATATTTTAAGATCTTCCTGACCCACATTTTCAGCCTGAATGGCTCAAATAAATTTGAGGTTATAATTTACCCGATATCATAATTTGGATGAGAATAACCAGCAGTAAAGCACTTTAAATAAAAAGACATAAAGCTAATCTTTTAAAAAGTCTCCCTAGAAGGGATATATTTTATGGAGCAATTGTTTTATTATTCCAGAAAGAGATCATATTACCTTTTTGAATTACTCTGATTTAAGGGTAAACAATGCATAGGGAATATTTTCAGCATGGCCCAACAATAGAACTCACTGCATACACCAGTGTTTATGCCCTTTTTCTGAACTTGTTTCCAATTCTGTTTATTATTGTCAATGATAATAATAACATTTATTGAGTACAGTAAGTGTTTTACTAGCATTTTCTCAATTCATAGAGCAACCTGGCTGTATATGTCGTTATTTTCCTCATCTTATAGAACAGTGTACATAAATTTAACACAATTAAACTAAATTTCTGTGGGATAGAAACTAATGAAAATTTATCTCAAGCAAAAGAGAAACACATCCCTGTCTGTGACACTTAGAGTCTACTGATAAAAATGGATGTAAAAAGTCTTGGAAAAAACATTCAAAATATTATTTTCCAGCTTTTTGAAATGTACAGTTTACTGTTGTTATTATCTATAATCACCCCACTGTGGGCAAGATCACACTAGAAATCTCTTACCTAATTTTAAGTTAATATGCCTTCACCAACCTTTTTTATTCCTCTGTCCCCACCTCTCTTTCCCATTTGTAAAAACCATCATTCTACTCTCAACTTGTAGAAAATTAGCTCTTTTATATTCTGTGTATGACTGACATCAGGTAGTGGTCTTTATCTCCTTATATCATTTAATATAATGATTCCCACTGTCATCCATATTATCACAAATGACAGAGTTTCTAATTCCACAGCTAAATTACATTCCTCATGCATATGTACCTCATTTTCTTTATCCATTAACACCAAAACTTTTCCTTTGGTACATGAGAATTGGACCTTGTTGAACTTTTTATTCTATTCCCATGAAAAAGTGACAGTCTGAAAATATCTACTATCTTATGCAGAACATTTTTTCATGATAAAATATCCCCGAATTGGTCAATTGTACCCACATTGGTAAGAATTATGAAAGAAAATGTTTATTTGGAGAACACCATAGCTTGGGCCTGAGTGTGAGGCCTGCTCTCATGACATATACACTCTGTGGAAGCACTGTGTGTTCTGAATGTGCAGCTATTGAAATACTGACTCTGAAGGGATGTGAAACTAGTAGTCAGGGAAGGCTGTACATTCAATATCATTTTCAGTGTGGAACTTATTTCCTAGTACCTGAACTATAGCTGAACAGCTAGCTCTATGTACCATTTTAAGGACTTCACGGGAAACTTGCTGAGAAAAATTTTCAGTGCTGTCTGTTAGCTGGCTCTGATTTTTCAGGATCTTCTTGCATGGATGGTTTTGGCTGTGCCTTTTGGTAGTCACAGAAGTCAGGATATTTGATTAATCTTTAGACGTTTATCTAGTTAGCATTCCAGTTGACAACAGTATCCATGACAGATGGTTATAAGTACTCTGATTATGAAAAATAAGTAAGACATATCAAACAGCGAGTATGCAGTGGGGGAAAAAGAACCAACCAAACAGCATCAAAGTAATTGATGATTATGGAAGACATCATCTAGTAGATGATCTTTCTTTTTTTGTCTTTTTTATTGACTTCTTTCCTGGTGCATTTTATATACAGCTCACAATCACACTCAACTCTTTTGAAATATAATTTTAACATACCTAATTAAAGCATCTAAAGTTGAAGATACTTCAGAAACAGAACTCTTTGAATATTGATGTGATGCTCAAAATTTGTCAAATTTTGGACGATTTCAGATTTTTTTTTAAATGGTCAACCTACAAAATTTATGTAACCTTTGAAAATCTAAAATATGCCAAAATCTCTTTGGACTTCTAGTCCAAAAGTTTCAAATAAGGGATATACAAGGTGTACCTGAAAAAGGACAGACAATGATTTCGTGTTGGAAAAGAAGAAACAATGGTTACAAATTCTATGTAAGTTCTATGAAAACTGAATGTCTATTTTGAATACTCATGTCTTCTGAAGAATGTGTTGCAATGTTTAATAAATACAGTATAAAAGGTGAATGTATGTTTCAAACTTAACTAATAAGAGACAGAGTATAGAAATCTTGGAAGAAGACATGACTGAAGATTATTTCACTTCTAAAAAAATTTAAATGTTGGTATTAGTACACTTCTAAGAGATTTAAATGTCAGTAATGAAAAAAAATCTCCACAATTCAATAATAAGAAACATATTTTGACACATGGAAGACAACAGTATTTTTTTTTTTTTTTGAGACAGGGTCTCGCTTTGTAGTTCAGGCTGTCTCTGAGCTCACTATGTAGCCCAGGCAAGCCGCCGCGAACTCAGCAATCCTCCTGTCTCTGCCTCCCGAGTGCTGGGATTACAGGCGTGAGCCACCACGCCCAGCTCTGTGGCATGCGGTATTGATTGCTGGTGGGCGTGAGTCTCTACGCCCTGCATCGTATGTGTTTACCGGGTATAGAACTCAGGACCTTGCGCTTGCGATGCAGGCGCTGGAACCACTGGGCTAATCCTCCGGCCCAGACAACAGTATTTAAAACATTTGAAATGTCCACTTTTTTTGAAAGTCGGATGTGATAGATCAGTCAGTCCATGTTATTCCCAGTCTTCATAAATGTGTATCTTTTTCAGTGTCACCACATACACGTTTAATATGACATTTCTTTTGTTACAAAAATTCAGGATTTAAAATAAAAATTATCCAATTTTACATCAAGTCATTTCCCAAATTCAAGCTGAATTTCAGCCGTAAAATTTTTGAATTTATTTTAACATAATTTTTAAAATGGAAAATATTTTAGGTTTGGATAGTACTATTTTTCAGCAAAATTACTTTGCAAAAATACAAAATAATCAGCCTATGATATAGCTCAATAATTTTGATTTTAGATTTTTTACAGGTTATGAATGTAGTCTTAGATATTTAGAGACTGTGGATATTTTCTTTGTGATATTTTATAAGCAAGCTATAACAGGATCTAGTCATGATATATAATAATTGAAATTATTTTGCAATCTACCATATATAGAATTATATTTATTTTAAAAAATTTGTGTCAGGCTTAACAGAGTTGTCCTATAAAATGATTTAATTAGATCTGTGGTAAATTAGTAAAACAATTCAGATGAAACAAAAACAAAATAATAATTCTTATCATGCGCCAGTCATAGACTTACAATGTTAAGACATATACATAATAATTATCATTTAGGACATCATCTAGATGGAACAAAGCACAGTTTTAATGTAATAAATACTGGTTTTTAACGAAGTAAATCTTATGATTTAAGAGGTAAAGATTACAAAGGGCTATTTTAAATGCTATGACTGAGTTCATTATTTTTTGCACATTAAATAATGATTTTAATAAAAGTTTGGTGTTCATGTTCTGAAAGCTATTACCTTTTAGCTATTGCATATAACTCCTTGTCTAGAGGGCAAAGTGAACAGCACCTCGTGTTTTTCTTAGGCACTATATGAAAACATTAATTTCTTTCTGCTGCTTTGACGGAATGCAGTGCTGTAGGGCAAGTCGATGCTAAATGATCACATTTTCACACGTAATCAATACAGCTAGGTGACAGTGGGCATCTATTTTTCATTTCTGCATCCAGTAAAGTAAAATGATATGTGGATTTTCTTCAAAAGAGCTATTTTTAGGAAACACAGATGAAAACAGCATTCCTAGCCAGCCACTGAGAAACATGGTTATTACTATGAATCTATGACTGCTGAGAAATTTATGAGCTTAGCCTTTCCTCTTCTTCTATCTCTCAATGGGATAATTTGAAAATATGTACCTTTACTTAAGGAGTTGGGTATGAATCATATGTGACATAATTAGTTTTAAGGATCATATATTTAGTTCTTGTATTATCTCTGTGGACTCTTTGACTTTTAAACACCCATTATACTTTAAGTGAATACCATAGATCTGTATTTTATTTTTTTGGCTGAAAAATATTGAATTACCAAATCGCTCTAGGTTCATTTATTTTGTCTAATGCATGTGGTTCTTACTTAGGATTGCTAAAATATGAATAACCTAATTATAGAAAATGTTTCAATTTGCTGTCAGGTGGCTTTGACTGAGAAGCTGTAGATATTTGATGTTAAAATTGAAATGTTAGACTGCTTTGAGAAAATAACTATAAAAAAATCCAAACACTCATTTTCTGAAACTCCTCGTTATTAGTTCCTGTGAATTTCATATTAATTTCAAACAGGTTCTTATTATTTGGTCCATTTCTGTACAATTTCTGATTATTTTTCTAGAGATAGACTGCATTTACTTGAATGGTTGAAAGATTACTCATCAGAAACAGGGGAGGTTGGCATGGCAGGGTCTGGAAACAGGGTGGCTTTTGCATAGCTTCAGTAAAGGGATAGCAGCAGATGGGTGCGATCATCGACCTCTGGGTTACAGGCCAGCATGCTCTCCCTGAGCCGCTCCGCTCGCCAATCTGTAAATATCATATCTTTTCTCTGATATGCGAAACTGAAGAGGTAAATGAGCTCTAGAGTATATGGTAGATACTGTGAAATAGGAAATATTCCAAGGGAAATGGGGTATAGGGGTAACAAGGGGGAGAATAAATGTAATAAAAAAGGGGAACAAAGTTTATGTACATAGGGGTAAGGTTTGTAGGGTGCTGGAAATGGGAAAAATGAGGATTAAATTGTGTCATATGTTGGTACAAATTATCAATATTGTGTGTGATCACAATGTATATAGATAATGTACCAATAAAGATTCAAATTAACAAAAAAAAGGGAAGAAGGAAAAAAGGTAATGTGGAAAGTTAGGGGGAGAGAGGGAGCAGGTTGTAAGACCAGCTGATTTCAAGGATAGAAATGACTATTTCTTCAGCCTTTTTCTCATGTCATCATAAATTCTCTAATTGATATATCAGCTGAATTTTTAACAATTATGTCAGGACATTTTTTTTAAATTTTAGGTGAAAGAAAAGATTACAAGTATTCTTATTTTGTGAGACAGGGTGGGTCTGAAGGCAGTGTTGAGCTCAAAGGCTCATGCACAGTATGCTCGTACCCTTTAGAATATACACTGAGAACATCAGATGGGCCATATTTATATAACTGTTTATAATTCATTTACTTTGAATCTGCAAATCCCTGGGAAATTCATTGAACTTAATTTGGTTTTGGTGTCTAAGTGCTAAGTGATAGCATTATGCATCTTAATAGATTATGGAATCCTAATATAGAAAAGAAGCATCAAGTTTTCTTTCAAACTCAGTGGAATAATTATATTTTAAAAAAAACATAGCCTTTTCATTTATAATTAGTAATCAAATACAGTCTGTGTGTTAAGGAATTAAGCAATGAATATCCAATTGCAGTATAGGGAATTACATATCAAAACTACTGTCTATCTGCTCCCTGCAACTTTAGATTTAAATACTTCTCTGATAGTGTACATCGTTCTAGTAAATTTACAAATGTTTATGTTCATACACAGCTGACACTGTTTACCAGAAAAGTGGGAGTATATTGCAGATTATATTCATTCTGTATTGCGATGAACGTTATCACATATGTACTTGGTAACATCATGTCAAACTCCGTAGATCATAGTTACATAGATCTGAGATCTGGCACACTTCAACTGTCTTTTCTCCCAATGCTGAATTTAAGTTATTGATCAACTTTGGTTTTTACATAAAGGTATGGTGGAAAATTCACTTTGATGTTCTCTTGGATTATTGGTAGGATCCTGTTGTAGCTGTAGATCCACTGTCTTTGTTTTTCTGCTTAATCTTGATCTAAGATGACACTCAGGCACTTGGGCTCATATGTATTCATTTTGAGATGGCTACTTCCCTAAGTTAAAGCTATAACAGTGTTAAGTTTCTCTTCTGCTTCAAGCCTGTCTCAGCGTTGGAAGAATCATGTAATTATATTTGTTTCATTTCAATGACCAGAAGACCTTTATTTAAGTCACTGATTAATGACTGAACTGAATATGAAAAGATCTTTTTGCCATGTAGCACACTTGGTTGGGAAATATGAAGGTGAGACAATCATGGAAGCTGCAATTTTTCCTCCACATTTGCATTCCTGGGGACCTTAATTTATTTGATTTTCTTTCAGTAGACCTAATGCTTACCTTTCTGTTCCAATTTTTATAAGAAATATGATATTTCATTCTGTGGCATGATATAACACAATATTTAGTCATTTCCATTTTTATAGAAATCAGAAGTGCAAATTGTTTTACACACAAAAACACAGACATATATATTTCAATTTTTATCAGTTGTAAAATATTTATATAGTTTTCTAAAATTTTTTGAGTTAGTTATTTGTTCTACTGCTTTACTTGATATGCAAACTCAGACATTTCTTCTCTTTAGACTACTTTTTTGTTTATTTATAAAAGAAGCCTAATAATATCTGTTTCATAGGGTTGTTCAGAGAGTAAGTGAAACAGTGAAGGAAATCTGGCATAAAATGTGCGCTGAAGCTATATAATCATTACTACACAAGCAAGAGCACTTCCCTGCTTAATTTCCTAGAAATGGAACTTCAGTCAAAGCAAATTTGCTTTTAAATGAGAAAGATACACCAAAGTGAGTTTTTGAGAAAAAAAGACCAGCAAAATGAAAATATCACTTTTGATTTTTTTGTGACCCTTTAATCCTGGATTACATTCTCCTCATTTAATAAGTCTTGATTACATGCTTATAATTGATTACCATGTAGTGGCTAAGTATACAAAATATAATTACCAAATTAACAAAGTAGTCACAGTCCTTGTTCACTGAATTTATAGGTTAGGAATTTGCCAATAATAAGGTTATCAAGTTATAATTATAAATAGTGATTAGTACTATGTATAATGGAATCATAGAACCAAGGAACCATGGAGGACGGAACTAGACCTTGCTCAGACTGTCTCTGGCCACCAGAGCTGGAATTCACTTCAGTTTCAGTGAAAAATGTGATGCAAATACTTTTCAGAGAAACTCAATTCTGAAGGTTTAGCATGAAATGCATATAGAAATAAAATGAATAGAACTCACATCATGGATGTGAAAATGAATCATCAAAATGGCAATTAGGTTTCCTCCTTGAATAAATATGTAGACAATAGTACTCAATGTTAAGACAAGGAAGCACAAGAATATGGTTTTTTGGGGGAGGGAAAATCTATGCTTTCGAACAAAAACACACTAATTTCAAGACACCAAAGCATCAAATGACAACGCAGAGTAAAATATTTAGAACTGAGTACTGTTCTGAATAGGAGGAAGGTATTTTGGGTTGTTGTTTAGTGTAGCAATGGAATTCATTGAGGTAGATAAGGCCATATAATACTTGAAAATCAGGAACTGCTTTGTCTGATGATGACAATATCTGTGCCCTGGGTTGGACCTGAACACTTGAAATATGACAGTATTGATAATGAAATTATATAAATCTGAAAAACTTATTGGGAAACAATGCAACATATCTAATCAATATTTTTTACATCGATTACATGTTGGGTATATTAGATCATTAAAATTAATGCCATTAATTTCTTTTTGCATTTTTGATATGACTACTAACAGGTGGAAACGTGTACATTTCACGTTTTGTGACTCGTAGTTGTTGTCAACGTGGAGCTGCACTTGGGAGGGTGACGCGCAGAGTCACAAATGCACACCAGACTCTGGGGAGGTTTCTGGAACGTTTCCATTTAATGTATGCAGTGCAGGGCGTTATATAGCACAGGCGGTGGGAGGGGTTTGACGGGAGCTCAGTGGCTACTGGGGATTGATCTATGACCGCCAGAGAAGGGGCCCAACGTTGGAAAGGACCAGGCAATCTCCGGCCCTGCTGTGCTCTTAGCAGCTCAACACTCGCTGTGGTCTCAGCTTAGTCTACCCAGGGCCAAGGCCTCTCTCAGGACCTACGAGACTAGTGTGTAGTGCAGTTGGCTCAGCCAGACCTGGATTTTGCTTTCGATACTTTCACTGGATAGTGTTAGTCTAGTGCCAAGAGTACCTGTACTTGAGCTTTAAGAAAATCAAGTAAAGTCTTTACAGAGAATTATCAATCACAAGAACTTTGTAGCAGAATATTCAGAAGACTAAGAAATACTATATTCAGTTTGAAAACAGTAAAATTATTTAAAGGAAATTATTCCACGTTACAGGATTCCCAGTGATCTGGAAAGTTATAAATTAGAAAATAATCATTAGAGTGAGTGAGTGACTAGAGAGTTTGTTTTTGTTTTTATTTTTTAAAGTAGCAACATTTGTTTTCATGCTAATGAATGAATGAAAGGTAGATTTCTGAATGTCAGTGAATGAACTGTACTCAAAGATTTGGGGGCCGGAGGGTTAGCTCAGTGGTTCCGGCGCCTGTCTCGCAAGCGCAAGGTCCTGAGTTCGATCCCCGGTAACCACATATAATGCTGAGTGTGGAGACACGCCCACCAACAATCAACACCGCATACCACAATGCCGGACGTGGTGGCTCACACCTGTAATCCCAGCACTCGGGAGGCAGAGACAGGAGGATTGCTGAGTTCGCGGCGGCTTGCCTGGGCACCATAGTGAGCTCAGGGCCAGCCTGAACTACAAAGCGAGACCCTGTCTCAAAAAGCAAAAGATTTGGATATTGCCGGTGTAGGCAAATCTTAGAAATGTATTTCTAACAGGAAAATGGGATAAAGATACCACTTTATTTTAACATTATGATAACTGAAGTTGTTGGAAAGAAAATTGAGTTATTCTAAAGAGAAGGAAACATTGCAGATGTGAACTTAATCAAGGTAACAGATAGTATGGAACAGAAGTGCCTCCTATCAGAATACTTGTCACAGCTTAAATAGCAGTGTGCTTTCATTTTATATCCATCCTTTAATAGAAACTTGAAGAAAAAAATATTTTCTTGCTTAATTTTCAATATTTACTATTAACTCGTGTTATTAGGATAACTGTAAGGTATAATTTTTTTAAGAAAACAAATGTTAAATATAAGGTTTAGGTAAAATCAAAATGGATGATTCTATAATTTAAGATTTTTTACTAAGGAGAAGATAATTTTTGAATTTTATAATATTAGGGTTAGCAGCATGGCCCATTCATGCTTTTAGGATAATACTGATTATGTTTTCAGGTGTTATGCATCTGACCCACAGAAAAGTCAATTAAAAATAAGTGAAAAGTGCAATACGTCTTTCCTTTGTCCTTCTTCAAGTCTAGGATGTATGTGTGTGTTACTAGATTTCTTGATGTCCACTATGGCTTTATTCTAGGCCCTAGCAAAGTTAGATCGTTGTGTAACTTTTCCTTTCTATCAATGCTTCCCACGCAGACTGTGTTTGAGCCCTTGAATAAGCTAAACTGATGGAGCAGGACAGACCAGCAAACAAGCTTGAATCAAATAAGAACAGCCTACCAGTTCAGAATGACTCAATAGGCAGACTTTTCTTCTTTATGTATTTAGTGCATGGTCCACTTTTCTGAAAATATATGCTCTTTAATGATCTTAGATAGAATGGTACTAAACCAAGTCAAGACAACTCTATTCTGTGAACTATAATCTCTGATGTAGGCTAATATTCTTATCATTTCCCCCCAAAAAAAGGAATCAGGAGAAAATATTTAATGAGAAAACATTTAATAAGCACTTAAATATTCCATAGATACATCTAAGTATTTTAATGGATTAATTCATTAAGTAGCTTATAAGGTAGATTCTGACATTATCGCCATTATCAAAAATCAATGTCATTTTCATTGCATGAATAAAGAAGGGAAGGCACAGAAATTTTAATTAACTTCCATAAATCATGCAGCTAATTAATACAACAGTTGAGGTTTGAATCCAAATACTCAAACTCTAGGTCCCTAGCTTGCAACTTCTCAGATATTCAGATTTACTAAAGCCTACAAGAAATAAGCTAGTATTAGTTACATGACAGCAGTAGCAGGCAACTTAGTAATTTTATGGAATAAGCTGAAATCATTAACAGGCTTCTCAAAGCTCCAAAGGAAAGAAAGATACAGAAGACAGAAAATTGTCTGGATATGTGGCCACAGTACTTGTTCTTCTACTAAATAGCTGTCAAATTAAGCTTTCCCTTGATCTCAGTTTAGTTTTGTATAAATTCAGTTGGTTGAACTAATTATCGATAGTGTCTTTTGAAGCCATAAAATGACAGAATTCTTATTACATTTCAATCAATCGGTTTCACATTAAAATAACTGTCTTAGCAAGTGGACTACCAGAAAGCAAATGATGAATATGTAAGTGGAAAAAGATGCTATCAAACATTTAAGTGGAATCTTTATGAGAGAAATCTCTTTAAATTTCCTTTTAAAACATTTCTAGCAAGTATGATGGATGACTAATTACATGTTAATTGTTCATGTCTACTCATTAGGAAACTTCGGAAGGATTTTAGAGCATTGATTTAATAAGGAATGACACTTGAATCTTACTCATAATTAGCTTATTACATTTGGCTGCAGTTTGAATCTGTGCTATGGGAATGATTTAAGGAGATTAATCTTTTTCTAGCAACAAGCGGTGCTGAAATATTACCTGCAAAATACTTACAAACCGGCTGAGACAATGACCCTGATCCTTGGTGACATAAGATTTGTTTGTTAGGATAAAGGCAAAAACTAGATAGGAATCCAGTTTTAGTTAGGCTACAAGTTTTCGCAATTGATCAAATGGTCACATAATTCATACCTTCTACCATTTTAATAGGAATTTCATGATGCCAATGAAAACTCTGCTGTTTAAACTTATGTTTCTGAAAAGAAGCTATTCTATTCTTTACCAAAATGCATTGGTTATAAGCCCTCCCTTCACCCAGACTCACAGAGCCCTGCAAAGATACAAAATGAAGTGGATATTGTTCAGTTTAAGTAAATTTGAAAAATATTTTCAAAAATAATTTAACAAATTCCTATTATACCTAAGAAATGGAGCATTAGGTACACAAGGAAGACTTTTTCATTCCCCACAACTGGACATTATTTTAAGGCATATCATTATGTTTCTAAAGTATCTCTTTGTGGTTTTTCATTGTTGAAATTGGATTGAGATTCATGAATAACAGCTTTTTTCTCTGCTTGAGTTCAGAACCAATTGTGAGAGATTAAGAAGTGAAATAGAGACAACTAGATGGTGGGCTTAGGGGGTGAGGCTGCATTAGGCAACAGGAATGAGTTCCTCAGCTCTTCACCCCAGCCCAAAAAATAATCCACACATTCGTTAGAGCGACTGAAAACTCTGTCTCCATATCAGTGTCATATTGTGCACAGGAGTAGGTGAGACAACTCTCTGTGAGAGCAGCCAACTTGCAAATAGGAAGAGGAGTTTACAGACAGAGATATAGAAGCCAAAGAAAGGAAAAAAAAGATTCTTTGTCCGTAATTAATAAAGATTATCAGTGCTTCAGTTCACTGTCTTAATTTGTTCCACAGTTCTGGAAAGTGTAGCTGCATTTGTGTTCATACAGGAAAGATGGCAGGGTCATGTTTGTTAGCTCCATTCAGAGTTAACAAAAACAAACAATTCTATCAAATGCTTCTGTGTGCTAACCAAAATATTCATACACAAGCATGAATGAACCAAGATACCAATATACTTTCCGTAAAGAAAAACAAAAAGTAATTTCACAACTGCCTTGTAAAATACTTTGTAGCATGGCATACAGTTATGGTTGTTAAAGTCACATAGATAACAGTTCCAAATTCCAGGTTAGAGGGTTAATCATTATTCCTTGTCACCTTCAGAAGTTTCTAGATATCCTGAGACACAGTAAAAATAGATTAATAAAATGATTGGACCTTGTTTGATGGAAGTGAGTTCTTTTACTTAGGGTAGAAATAGGAACTCGTGTAAGGCTTTTCATGAAACCCAGACTTATATGACTTACCTTTGTGTATTTGTGCTGTGTGTTCCAGTTGGATACTCCAGAGTCACACATTTATTTATTTCTAACTATAGAAGCAATTTCTCTTACTCTGCTTAAAATTATTCAGTAATTCAAATAACAGCATACATGCATTATATATATATATATATAGTCACACACTGATTATGCATTGAATCAAAATAAGTAATAAAATATATGTTTGTATATACTCGCCTCAGATTTATCATTTCATTAATATTTTTTCAATATTTCCTGACACCTCTTGCTCACATATCATTTTAAGGTTAATTGCTGAAAGGTTTTTCTGTGCTACCTGCAATAGTTTCTAAATTGAAAGACCTCTTGGCAAAGTTATATAATGGATTAGTGGCCCAAAGCAACCCTGTTTGACTTGCGAATTATGTCACTTTTATTTAATCATATAATTTACTCTCTTTTGTGACCGCAAATAATCCTTTAAACTTCAAAGATAATCTGAAGTTATGAATTTAGTAAAAAAAAAAGGAAGGATGAGCAAAGCAAATTCATAAGCATTTAGTGATCACATTTTGGAAAAAGGATATTAGTACAATAACAGACCTGTGTGCTTTTAATGCTGTTTTTCCACTTCCTTATGATCAAGGTAAAATAAGATAATGCTATATGAAGAAAGGTGTTTATCTCAAAGCTTTGCTAAATTTTACCTATGTTCCTTCCTTTGCTTTTTACCCCAGGAGAAATTCATGATGCAATTTTTACATGACTCTTAGATCTTATCTTAGAGAATCATAATTGGATGGTTCTCTTCTGTGTGGAAATAGCTATCCATCTGATTGTATTCATCATTACCAATAAAATTAATTTTATAATGTATTGATTTAACTAATAACATTTTGGATTAACTAACGGTCAGCTAGGAGTGCCCAGCTGAACTGAATCAGTGTGGTTCTGGGCAAGGAAGATTCACATGATGATTGCTGCCAATAGTATATAGAGAACTGGAGGGAGAAAATGTTGCTATTGATTTTCTTGAAGAAGCTTGGGATGGCTGATGTAAACTTGTTTTCTTGGCCGAGCTCAGGTCTCCCCTGTCACTGAGAATGGCTAGTGTTTCAGGGGAGCTCTAACCTTTGCCTTGAGCATAGCTTCCTTGCTGCAGTGTAGATTTTGCAACCTGGTCGTACAAATCTTTGCACAACCAGCAGGCTCTCTAGCTTCCAGCACTGACCTTTGACCTTCCCAATGCTGATTCTCTACATGGATTTGCAGGAGACATTGTTGTGGGCTGGCCTCTGGCTGTAGTCATGCAGGACATTGCCTTGGGCTCTAAGTCTTGAGGTGAGCTTGTGTAGGAGATTGCTCTGGGATCCAGGCACTTGGCTGGTCTCTTTGGGTCTTGAGTACCTGGGCCGATTTCTTGCACTCCTCTCTGTTTGACTTTTTTATATAAAATAATGCTTTAAATTACATGTCCTGCATTAAATCTATTCTCTTGCAAACCCTGAGTACAATGTAAGTGAATACAAATCAAATGGCAGTACCACTCAGTGGAAACAGTACTGGGTTATATCTGTACAGCTTTCATAAACATTAATTTGAAATGCACAATAAAGCAAGTAGTTATTACTTGCATTTTGAAGGAGGAAACTGTTGGGATTTGTTCATTATTAGCCCCATGTAGGTATGACAACCTTCATCAGTGATTCTCCAAGGTCACACAGCTGGAAGGCAGTTAGCAACCCTGGTCATCTGAGTGTGAAGCCAGCATGCATAACCACTCATGGGAACAATGAGATGCGAGAATGCACTGGGTTTACAATAAGCTCGTCATGTTTGCCAAGATATACTCTAAAATAACTCTGAAGGTACCAATTCTTGTGAATTTTCTCCTTAGTTTTCACTGCTCATCTGCTGATGCATTTGAAGCCTGTGGATAAGTTCTCTTTAAATTTTCTTTAATTGGTTTTTCATATTGATGGATAAATCCTTGAAATAATCTATTTAATTACTTTTACATACCCTATTTTATATAAACAGGATCTAAGCTGTGTTGGAAAAAAGTATTAACACTCTAGAGATGAGGAAATGAAGATATAGACATGTCAAATCACTCTTTCACAATTATGCAGTTGAATTGGAGAAAATGTATCTAAAACTTTCACTTTACAACACCCGGTCAAGCACAGTTCTCCTACTATTGCCTCGTCTAAATTTCATTTCTCATGTTTTTTCAACTGAAGGAATTTGATATTCTTAAAGTTAATGTTTAATTATGATGAACCACTTCTGGACATGTTAATGCTGATAAAATTTTACTGATACCGAATTAAGAGTAATTGTTGCTATCCTTTACAAAATACAGTATGTTTGTAGTTCAGTAATATATGAATTGCAACAGAAACTCTGGGTAAGGTAAAAAAGCAATTATGGATGTGTGTTGATGTTACATTACAAAGAAAGTCACAGTTAATTCATTATATTCTTTATCTACATATGTAATGCAATATATAATTTATTTCTGTTTTCCCAATAACTTTGTAATGGTTGACTGCCATCTACTGGGTGCCACTCAGAAATGTCAGGCTAATCACTAAATCAGTTATTTGTTGAGTGAAAGATCTAAAACTTCAGTGACTTTTAACCTTTATTCAATGTAGTGATTCTAAAATACAGAACAAAAGACTAGTTTAGTTGTTCCTACTTAGTGTCTCTTATAATTTCATCTCATAGATAAGATGGAATTCATATCTTGGAAATATATTCCTTTGAACATAATCTTTATAATTTTGCTTCACATTATCAATTATTTAAACTTTATTATTCATCCCACAAAGTTGTGGTCAAAATTTTATAATCCTTCTATATTTTGAATTGTGTATTTTATGGTCACTTTCCCTACTAATAGTGGAAAGTTATTTCTTAAAATAGCCCAGTATCCAGTTATCCTTCATGGTTCATGAAGTAGTGGTAACAAATATTACTGTACTCAGAAATGAGTCTAATTACAAATTTGATTTAACTTTTTGTGTATTAAAATCTAAATCATTTAATGAGTACAAATGATTATGTTACCAAATTTTTTTGATAAAATTTTATCTGTAGAATTAGAATTTTTATTTCAAGTTATTGCTAACTTGTTTGTAGTTTATGAATTGTGATCAGGTTATATATAGTTATGTATTTTATTCTTATATTTCAGTTCTGTTTAATAATATAGTGATAATTTTACTGTGTGTATTAGACATTTCAAGGCATTTCCTTGTATCTTCTTTGATAAGTGATGATTAACAATGGAGAACATTTTCTCAAAAATCCTCAGTAACATTGGCACTGATTTTTAAATAATCAACAGCATTGAAATCTTCATGAGAGTGTTGTCTGGTACTATTCTTAGTCAAACTTATAAGCACAATAGAGTCTGTAGTATAATAAACTACCCTACAGAAAAGTGTTTCATGAATGGATTTTATAATTGCATTTTGCCAGATGAAAATGCTTTTTATAGGTACATTACAAAGCTTCTCTCAAATTGCAGAAAAAGCCAAGAATCATAGGGAGTAACAACATAGAGGCAGTCATGGTATAAATACCGTAGAAATTAAAACTAGCAGTATGGTTTGAAGATTTAAAAGGAGAAAGAAATGGAGCAGATCAGGTACATGATGACCTAGGTATCATACTATGAAATTTCTCTTGCGGGAACCTTTGAACCCTCACTTGCACTGAAGAGTCCCGTTAATGTCACACGCACTCACTGAGTACACACAGACTCACTGAATGTGTTGCCTGAGTCTTCCCCTGGCCCTGCTTTCCAGATTTCCTTCCCGCACCTCTTCATTCCGGCTGCTTCTCAGGTTTTCATTGTAACTGCAGTAGCTTCCTTCTCAACCTTCCATTTTCCCTTTTCTCTGGTTCATCTTCCCCAATGCCAAAAGCTGACACTGAAGAAAGGAATGGTGGGTAATTAACATTACAGAAATAGTTCCTTGAATACTTTTTTCAAACTTACTAAAATCTTATGGGGTATAATCATTCAGTTTTTCAGAACACGAGATTGAATATTGTAGCATTTCCATGACTAGTCCAATTTCATTAGAATCCGTGTTGGAGAACAGATCCATTGTTAAATTCCCATTTTTTTTCTATTCTAAACTAAGTAGATGAGAATGATTTCCAGATGTAGGAGTGTCATCATATTTTTAAGATTGCTGTTACCTAATAGTGATTTATACTTTTAGTACTAAATGGGTTAATAAGTTTCAACATCAATGTTACCCCATTTAAAAATAGAGTCTTGCAGATGTAGTTAGTTACACTGAGGTTACACTGCAGCAGGGCAGGACTTAATATAACTGGCACTATAGTTTGAAAATATGTCTGATTGTTGCCTCTAAGGTTCACATGTTGGAAGATTTGTCTTCAGTGTCACAATGTTGAAAGGTAATGGAACTTCTGTGAAACCAGGTTTAGTGGGAGGTACGCAGCTCACTGGGCTATTAGAGATATTGCTCTAGGAAGGGGTAATGCTGGTCTTGCAAACTGAGTTAGTCCACATGAGAGCAGGTTGCTATAAATCAAGACTACACTGTGCAGTCAGTCCCTCCTTCATGAGGCTCTTCCTTTGCTTTCTGTTTTCCACCGTGTTGTAACGAACTAAAAGAACCCTCACCAGAGGCCAATAGATGGGGATGGGGATCTTGAACTTTCAGTCTTTAAGCCTCTGCACAAAGTAAAATTCTTTTTCCTTTCAAGTGGCCAATCTCAGGTATTTTGTTACAGGAGCAAAAAGTGTCCTGGCACCATTATAAAATGAGAGTAACAGACAGCAGATGGCTACGAGGAGTCATACGTATCACACAGACAAAATAACAAGGGAAAAGAGAGGGAGAGGCAGAAGAATGCAGTTTGCGTATCAAATAATACCAAGCACTGATGACTAGGGTTGTAAGCAAGGAGGGGTCGAAAAGAATTTTGCTCATACTCCCTGAAGTGAGGCCTTTTGACAACGCAATATTGAGTTTTTAGTACACACCCCCCCCCCCACACACACACACATTTTTGAGGTCTCCCTTTGCAGTTCAGGCTGGCCCTGAGCTCACTATGTAGCCCAGGCAAGCCTCGAACTCAGCAATCCTCTTGTCTCTGCCTCCAGAGTGTTGGGATTATAGGCGTAAACCACCACGCCCTGCACTGTGCACTGTGGTATGTGGCACTGATTACTGGTGGGCATGAGTCACCACGCCCAGCATTGATGTGGTTACCAGAGCTAGAACTCAGGACCTTGCACTTGTGAGGCAGGCAGGCGCTGGAACCACTGAGCTAAATCTCTGCCCCACATTCTAATATATTAATCTACCTAGGTGTGGTATTTTGTTACAACTGCTCTGGGAAATTAATAAATCTGCCACTGTCTTAGGCTCATGGAGATTCTATCTCCTTAGTCAGCCCTAGAATTTCCTTCATCTGAGGGCCTATTTCTCTCCATCACAATTACATGTCATTGTTCAGAATAATTATGTATGGGTCAGCGAAAGCACCTCTTATCAACAAACAAGCTGTTTGAACCATCTTTTCCTACTAGGAGTTGAATTAAAATATATCTGTCCCAAAAAAGACTCTACACATGATTATATTTGCTGCTATCTTGCCTTTCTACACCCAAAGGTATAAGATTTGTCTACTTCATCTAGTGTGTAAGTTACAAAGGTCAGTGACTCCTCCTCCCCTCCATGCTGCTCCCTGCCCATGTTTCCAGCCCTTCTATCAGTTCTTCTCCACTCTTCTTTCTTCCTTATTGTGTCTGTTAATGGATTTAGTGATGAGTCTATAAAGAAAGAGTCTTAGTGGTTACCAAACTTCCTAACCAGTCTGAATACTGCATACTTTACAGATCTACCCCCAAATTCCCACAACAAACATAGGTATATTTTGAGACATTTTAGCATCATGAACTTCTACCCACAATTTTCACTACGCTCTGGGAACTCATGATAGACCTCCCTTTTATTCTAATGTTGGTGTTTATTGATATTTTTCATTGCCTTTTCTTTCTTCATTTGGTTCCAGAGATGTAATTTAATTTCATCCTATTCAAGTCTTAGTTTGAAGTTATCACTTTTACAGACTGAAAATAAAGAAAATGGGTAGTTTTAACTATTCTGTATCTTTATGGGCAACAGATTTCTTTTTCCATTTGTGTTAGAAGGCCAGGCGTCGTGGCTCATACCTGTAATCCCAGCACTCGGGAGGCAGAGACAGAAGGATTGCTGAGTTCAAGGCTTGCCTGGGCTACATAGTGAGCTCAGGGCCAGCCTGAACTAAAAGCGAGACCCTAACTCAAAAAAAAAAATCAAAATACCATTTGTGTTAGAAGTTTGGCAAATTGCTTCTTGGCCTTTTGGCTAAGATCAAGTGTAGAAGTTTGGCAAAATATATTATGACCATGGACAGTGCCTTAGCTATTTTTTTCTCATTAATGAGACTAAATACCAAATACAAATTACAGGGCTGGAGATTTAGCTCAGTGGTTCTGGCGCCTGCCTCGCAAGTGCAAGGCCCTGAGTTTGATCCCAGTAACCACATACAATGCTGGGCCTGGTGACTCATGCCCACCAGCCATTAATGCCACATACCACAGTGCCAGGCTTGGTGGCTCACACCTGTAATCCCAGCACTTGGGAGGCAGAGACAGGGGGATTGCTGAGTTCAAGGTTTGCCTGGGCTACATAGTGAACTCAGGGCCAGCCTGAACTGGAAAGCGAGACCCTGTTTCAAAAAAAAAAAAATACAAATTACAGGAGAAAAACGTTTTTGTGATGTACAGATTATAGAGGTTACAGTCCATAGTTGAAGAGTTCCAAAACAGGGTGGCATACCAGAGGGGGATCGCAGAGAAGTAGTTCATGGCAGGAAAGGTAGAAGGCAGCAAGCAGTGAAGCAACAAGCCTGCTTTACCCTTTGATCCCATCCAGACTATACAATCTTTTGGATGGTGTCATCTGCACCCAGAATGAGGGTTCTGTCTGCAGTAAATCCATTCAATCACACTCATAGCTATGCTAATTCCAATCAGTGGACTAATTTAGTACCACACATCCTAAATCCAGTCATTTCTGAAAAGCCCCACCTCTGAGTGTAGGAAGGTTTGGGGAGATAGCTACAGACAAGCAGTTGCAGGTAGTTTGTGAAAGCTTCAAAATACATTGTTGGGCCAGGCATGGTGGGTCACGCCTGTAATCCTAGCACTCCTAGGACTGCTGAGTTCGAGGCTTGCCTGGGCTACATTGTGAGCTCAGGGCCAGCCTGAACTACAAAGTGAGACCCTGTCTCAAAAAAAAAAAAAAAAAGTATCGTTGAGTCTTATATTGAAATAGAAGTAATTCAGGATTTTTTTTCTTTTATCAAACCTGGCAGAATCTCCTCTATGTTAATATTACCAATTATTCCTGGTATTTAGAGTTATTTACCTGTTTTTTCTTCAGTGAGAAACTCCTCACCATGCCATTTCCCATTTGTAGGTAATATATTTTTGAATTTTAGTGAAACTGTGACTATGAGGTTTAAGTGCATCATTCTTCATACAATGAATGTTGCAAATGTGGGTTTTTTTTTGTATTTTACCATAAGCATTTTCCCCCTACAAATCATATTTTGCTTCTAAAATATTTTCATTGAGAAAAACTTGTTGGGAATTTCACTTGGGATTCTAGGTGATATTTCTGCAGCTATTGGAAGTACAAAAACATTACTATTTTCTCTAGATTTTATTTTCAGTTACTATTCAGATGGTATTATCTAATGACTGCTGTCTTTGTATTATTATTTACCAGTTTTGAGCCATATAAAGAAACAATACATCTCTGTCTTGCTTTTATGTTGCAACATGAGTTATAATACACATTTACACACCCACCTATACATACGCACATGTACATTCTTGAACAATGAATATCTTCCTTTAGAATTCAGTACACCACATACAATGAAAACAACCTCAAATTTATGACCTTCTTTATTCTGTAATCTTCACATTATCAGTGAAGATTTGGTATAAATGTTTATTAATTACTTGCCATGATTATTAAGTGACAGCATGATGTTATTAAACCAACAAAAAAGAACTGAGATGATAAAAATGTAGAACAGGAATCAACTCAATATAGTTGCTTCAGTGTATTTTATATGGCTCTTAATCTTAAACGTGTTAATTTTTTAAAATAAGGTCTTGCTTTATATGTAGTTCAAGCTGGCCCTGAGCTCACTATGTAGCCCAGGCAAGCCTCAAATTTAGCAGTCCTCCAGCTTCTGCCTCCCAAATGCTGGGATTATAGGTTTGAACCATTAAGCCCACCTGGCATTTGTGGATTGCTGGTGGGTGTGAGTCACCACACCCAGTATTGTTGTATGTGGTTACTGGGGATAGAACCAGGGACCTTATGCTTGCTAGGCAGGTGCTGGAAACATTGGGCTAAATCTCCGCCCCCTAACATGTTAAATTAAAAAAACAATTATAACATGAGCTGGCTAGAGATGTTTCTCAGTGTATTTGTTCAGCATACACAAGCCTCTGGGCTCAAATTTCCACCACCCAAATAAAAGTACACATAGATGATAGTAGTAGTAGTAGTAGTAGTAGTAAATTTGATTTATACAAATTTTGTCCTATAATTACAAATTTGTTAAATGATTTTCATTTATTATACTAAATTGGATACTTATAAATTATCTGACGACCACTGTTTAGTTCACTAATACAGTTCTGGAATGACTTTCTGTGTATATTTATTTTTTAGGGTAGTTTATCAAGTTACTATTGCAAATATAAACAAAGGAAAATATTAAAGTTTTTTAATATAAATTTCTAAGTTCCCATCCATGATACTACTGAATATTTATTAGAAAAATCTGCCATCCTTTCAATCATTACTCCATATTTGCTGTATATAGGATATCTATAAGCAATAAGATACCTACCTTATTTTACTAATTTACTTAAATGTCTCCTTTTATAAAAATAATGTAGTTTTACTTTAAATAAATTTTTATCCAGATGAAATAATCCTGAAGACCATATACTCTGTGAACTTCTAAATTTTAATTGTTTGATAGTTTTATTTGAAATAAATGCCTTGATATGATTATTGCAATGAATCAATTCTTTTAGTGTCACATGTTTGTGCTTATTAGTTGCATTATCTCTGTGAAGAATTAATTTTAATAAAAATACAGTTTCCATAACAGCAATGTCAATTAATATTTAGTGAGTATTAAAGTATTAGAATATTTATAGACATTAATTTTCACATGCATTATTCTATGCACATCACATCAGCCTCAGAAATAACTATTGTATTTTAATTAGTACATATTAATTTTACAAAATTAGGTTTCAGTGTGATAGTTTCATATTCTCATTCACATATTTTGATCCTACCCATTCCTTTTTACCCTCTGTTAAAACCTTTTCCACACCCCCTTCTTCTTTTCCTTTTGTGTAACAAAAGTCTCTGTTATATTTTTATAACTTTTTTTTTAATACGTGGAAACTGGTTGTTAATGTGTTTAAGTGATGCAGGAAAGATCAATCACTGAGCTGGCAAGATGTCAAGCTACAGTTAACATCCAGATAGGTTGAACTACAAGGTTGACATTCTTTCAATTTTATTAAACTAAATATTTATAATGTAGCTTCTGCTTGCTAAGGGATATGTATAATGAAACCTTGGAAAAGTAAGTCTCCACACTACTAAGCTTTCAAAATGCTGTGATGCTGTGAATGTTGCCCAAGATGCTCACATATGAAAAGCAAATTGTCTTAGATCCTTAGAGTATCGACTGCTCCTCGATGGGCTTTCTTGTTACAGGACTCATCAAGATACTTCATGTTTGCTGAGGCCGTGATTTAGCCTCATTCCTGACTTCTAGTCGCATGGGTTTTTATGACTTATTCTCTGATGTGACAAAGCTCGTGTGCAGCAATTTCACTAGTCCCTGTGCAGAGAATCAGTGTACATTTTTGGAGACAGCTATTCCTGAGCTGATTGTCAGATCTTCTGGATTACCTGTGTGCACTGACCACTTACAGAACACACTGTGCCTGTGTGTTACAGGCAGTATTCATGTCAGGACCTGGGTACTGGATTTCTCTGCTGTATGATGATAGATTACCACAAAGAGTAACATGGGAAGCCTTACTGTACTACCTACAGTCTATTTCTGGTTAGCCAATAGTTCTTAGAAAGAGGTTTATGATTTGAAAGATTAAAAAAATTTAGTTTAAAAATATTTCCATTTCATAACTGTAAAGTAGATCTTTAATGAACGTTATTATAGCTACAAACTCTCAGTTTTGGATAAACCACTAAAAATAATGACATTACACTTGATTTAAGATAGTTTTTCAGAAATGTCATTGGTAAGTTAATTATATTCAATTTTACCCCAAATCCAAACATTATCATTTCCACTTTTAATAAATCCCTTTTCTGCAAGTTCATTAACATCAGTTACAAATAAATAAATAAAATTCTGACTATAGCAGATAAGAACAATTCAGATCCAATTATTGCAATACAGTAGTTGTGCTTTTAGAAAAATTATTGCCTATTTATTTATTTATTTATTTATTTATTTATTTATTTATTTTTGAGACAGGGTCTAGCTTTGTAGTTCAGCCTGGCTCTGAGCTCACTATGTAGCCCAGGCAAGCCTCAAACTCAGCAATCCTCCTGCCTCTGCCTCCCGAGTGCTGGGATTACAGGTGTGAGCCACCACACCCGGTGTTGGGAACTATTGCCTTTTAATTACTGGATACTTTTTACCCTGATCACCATGGGAGGTAACTCTGGTAACTCTCATAAACTTTGTGGGTAAGATTTGGATTCAAATCCACACAATTTACTAGCTGTGCTAGTTGAAACCTATGTTTTTAACTGAGTTCCAGGTGCTTGGTTTGTAAAGTAATGTAAAAATAGATTGCCTCATATGATTATTATGAGATGCAAATGCAGTAAATGTCTCAAGTTTTATCTTTCTTTATAACTGAGTAGTACTCAATAATACATATATATATATTTATACACACACACACATATATACATTTTGAGTCTTAGTTTTCCCCTACCTTTCCTTCACCCCTTGCACCTCCATTTTATACACACACACACACACACGCACACACACACATATATGAAGTATTATATATGTCACATCTTCTTTATCCACTAAGCAATTGAGGGATATTTGGTGTGCTCTAAGATTTAGCTGTTACAAATTGTGCTGCTATAAACATGGTGAGTATATATCAATGTGGTATGATGCTTTTAGTTCTTTCATAAATATATTTAGAAGGGCAATAGTAGGGTCAAATGATACCTTTAATCCTAGTTTTCTGAGGAATTTTCACACTAATTTCCATAATAGTCGCTCTAGTTTTTATTCCCACCAGCACTGGAGAAGGGTTTCTTTCTCTCCAGAGTTGATTTATTGATATCAGCTATTCTCTCTGACATGAGATGAAGAAGAAAATATTGAGAGAAGCTGGAGAAAAGAAACACATCATCACACGTTATGTGTCTTTTAAGTCAACTACACAGATATTTTCCTGCGCCTTGATTTGAACAAGCTAGCTGATGATAGCCAGTTTTTTTTCTGACTTTGGATTTTAAGGATACTATACTACATGAATTAGAAATGACACCATCCTAAAGGTCCCCTCCATACTTCGTGGGAAGGTCTAGTTGATCTTTTTAAGATCATATGTGTGTGTGTGTGTGTGTATTTTTTTTCTCCTTCACTTAAAGAAGAATAATGCTAGGGTTAGTGTTAACCAAAGTTCTGCTTATCAGTCATGTCAGTGTCAGCTCTAGATTTTAGAGAATGGGAATGACATAGGCTTTGAAGCTGAGAGCTTTCATTCAAATCCTTGCTCTGTCTCTCACATGTTGTGTGATCTTGAACAAAGTGTCAAATTATTCTGTGCCCACTGTCCCTCACACAGTGCCCTAGAATTAAATGAGTAGATGTTTTATTAAAGGTGTAATACAGGTCTCAGATACAATACAAATGCTATGTGCATGGTTGCTGCTATTTCTGACCTTTAGTTAACCATATTTTCTATTACCTATGGTTCTGTGTGGTTTTGATATCATCTTCAGAGACAGAATGATAAACATACATAACTATTCTAGCCACTGCCATATACTGGTACATAGAATTTCATTTGATGACATTAATAGAGATTTTTGAGTTAAGAATATCTACTTTTTGTTGATCAAGGCTTAGAAAATTAGAACCAGGAAGCAAACAGAGATTTGCAGTTCCTAAATTCCTTCTAGTTCATGACCGAATCTACAAACCTAAGTCTTGGTAAGTAAGAGGCATGGACATCACTTTTTAAATAGATGTTCCATTTTCTCAGCTTTCCATCCTCTGTTTCCAAAGTCAGCGCTCACAAATAATATATGAGCACTGATTTTAGCTCACTTCCTCTGATGTTACAGACATTTGAGCAACATCCATGAATTCTTTAAAATAGTTTTACAGATGTTACACTGTCACCAGCCAGAAATTTCCACTGAAGTTCCATGAATGTGTGAATGCACGTGAACAGAGTCACTTTTCTCACCTTTAATTTGTCTGCCTATTTTTTGACTTGAGTAACATGAGTTTTGAAAAAAAATAAAAGCATAAGCTTCTCATATAGACATTGAACTTCAGTCCTCAAGAAATTGTAGGTTTCTTTTATAAAGCTCTGAAATTTACTCAAGCACTCAATCTGAAAGGACAGTATAAAATGCTATAGAATAAGTAACTTCTTTGAAATAGTTCTAGAAATATCCTTAGTTTAATAATGTTTGACTTTGTAAAATATCTGGCCCAAAGTAGAAATATAGGTGTTAGTTAATGACTTGGAAGGAATTCTTTAGCAGTGTGTAGACTCTCCACAGGTAAAAAATAATGTCGTCATAGTTCACATACAGAGAAGTTAATTCTGGAAAAGATCTTTTTATTCATGTCTTCATTTGTCATGAGAATAGTGTCATAGAATTTTCTAGTCAATTGTTGTGGCTATTTTAACAAACAGTGATGATGAATGAGTTGATAAAAATAGTGACTTCTTAACAGTCTCACTTTAACCTATTTAAAAATATAAAACCTATTCAAATTGATTAGGATAATATCTGTGAAGTGAGGAGAAAGTAGGTATAGAGTTCATTTCCAAAAAGAAGTTATGGGTACCAAGTTCACAAATATTTCTGTATACATCAGGGAAATCAATAAATGTGAAAAATGTATACTTTATCAAAGTGAGCACCAAACACATTGTTCAACCTTTTGTGAGTTCTTATTTCCTATGGAAATTTTTCTATTCTGTAGTTGTTTTATTTCCCTTTTGTGGAACTTTAGCATATTTATCCATTGACAGACATAGAAACTGGGCTAGGTTTTGTAATTTGACATAAAAAATGCGTGTTACTTGTTTTCTTGAATTTGTAATCAAGTAAGAAAGATATGTCAAAGATAAAAGTCCTTTAAAGAAAAACTATATTAGCCATTTATAAATTTAAGAAATAAGTTAAGTAAGTTTCTCAGGAAAATAGAGAACTGGCTTCAGTGGCCAGTAGTAGAATAAAAGGGTAGAGAGAGGGGGGAGGGGGAGGGGGGTAGAGAGAGAGAGAGAGAGAGAGAGAGGGGGGGGGGAGAGAGAGAAGAGGATACAGGGAAAGATTTTGACATGGGGAGGTTTGGCAAATTCATAACACTAGAAATTGTGGTGAAATATCTTACTGGATCTCATTAACTCAGACAAATATGTGATACACAAGAATGATGTTCCAAGTAAGAAAAAAAATAATAATTTATATATCTCTAGGAAGTTAATTTGCATGTTTCTATGAACTATTTCTACATATAAGTTATATGTATTTTTGAAAAATGCAAATGGTTTTTAATTTTAGCAAGAATAATTTATCATTTACTTAGAGATGTTAAGCACAAATACTGCTACTCCTATCAGCAGATATGCTTGTAGCATTGCTACCAATTCAATATTTCAGAGGAGTCCTATCGGAAAACTTCATGACAGTTTCTCCACATAGAGAAGGCCAACATTCTTTGTCCTTTCAAAGTATAGGGCAAAAGATATTAATGTTAGGACATTTTTTTGCATGTGAAATCATTGACCAATAGAATCTCCTTCAGCTGCTCTTAGAAAATTAATGTAATATGATGAAGTAGTGACTAGAGTGAAAATAATAATGTATAGAAATGTCTTTCTCACCATGTACACCTGAACAAAATGAACTGTGTTAAATTGCTTAGGTAAAGTAGGAGGACTATTTTCTTTCATGAATAAATAGCACTTACAACATAGCTCTTCTAAACTAACAGATAAATGTGCTGTCGGCTCATGCATCAAATCAATTTTGGACAAGTCAGATAAACTAGGCATTGCCGTATCACAGTGGCATGTTCACCAGTCAGTTCAAACAAAAATGCTAGATAACAGATTAATTTCACTGTGAATAACTTCCATATATTTTATCATAACTCACTTAACCAAAATCTCTTAACTTTAGAATGCCATGAAGATTACAAATACCTTTTCAATTTGTTCATTAACTTATCCGAGTTGGAGGAGCAGAGTAAAACACTCTTTTGTAATCATCTCCCTGCAGACACAAATTACACTCTAAACTGCTTTCTAAGAATTAAGGAACCCAAGTGAGAGCACAGTGACCACTTTTAGTATAGAAAAGTCAAAAAAACTGTTGAAGATGGTAGCAGGAAAGAGTCACCACAACACTGTTCTGCCTGCTTTAATGAGAACAGAACAGAAAGAAGTACCTTCTAGCTGGGGGTGGATATTATCAGGCAATAAACTTGAAGCCCACGCAGATTCCTGTGAACTGTATCACCAGGCGGATATATACCCAGGGAGGCACCATGCTTGTGTTGACCAGGTGGTGAGAACCCACCTGTCGTCCCTCATTCCAACATAAACATAAAGATAGGAATAAGACTCACCTAGAAAGCAGGACAGACAATCTAAGAAAGGTTTACCATGCCGGACATGGTGGCTCACGCCTGTAATCCCAGCACTCGGGAGGCAGAGACAGGAGGATTGCTGAGTTCGAGGCTTGCCTGGGCTACACAGTGAGCTCAGGGCCAGCCTGGACTACAAAGCAGACCCTGTCTCAAAAAAAAAAGAAGTTTACCTTCGTGTGTGAGACCAACTGTATAATAATCACTAGAGATAAACCAGAGGCCAATGAGCAGGCTGAAGCTAACAGATGAAACATGGGGGCACATCCTAGCATCAGGCAGAGGGCTGCACATCAGCAGGACAAGCTCCTGTGTGAGTCTGCGTCATGGTCAGCTCAACGTGGGCCTCAGTGCATCCTTGGGAAGTGCAGGTTCTTGTGGTTATGAGATTCAGGCACAACCCAGCTTAGCAGTAAACTAGGTGGTGAAAGGACGGGCTCCACCAGTGCTTCTTCAACCGCAGGTAAGATAACGTGGGCCAAGACATTTGCGGGAGCTCTGACATGAGAAAAGCCATAGCACTTTGCCTTGGAACTTAGATCTGAACTGGGGAAGCTGACACTGGACACAGCCTAACAGACTTGCCCAGGCCTGCTTGCAGATGGAGCCTCCAGAGCAGCCTTGGTATGGCCCAGACTGTGGCACTGACTCCAGTCCTCATCACCTGAGGCCCATTGCAGTAGTCCTGGGAGTGGGTCCACTGCAGCCATGGCCAGCTGTGTGCAGCGTGGAGCTCTCTCCCTTTCCGGTGTTGTAGTAGTCTGGACTGGTTGTGGGGTCTGGATGTGACATGGTTTGGTTATATCAGTGGCCATGGCAGTGGATAGTATGTTAAGCTGTTCCATCTGTGATGAGTCAAGAGCCAGGAAAACCCCTAATCCCCAACGCCTGTAAAGAATGGTGATCACAGATGTGATGTTTGTGTCTAGCCCCTGGCCCCGGTGAGAGGCTGGAAGCTTGTGCATATACAAGTGTGTGCACATGTGCGTGCTGTATATAGTGGGTTAAACTTTCTAGTTACTTTCCGGTTTCATTCTCAATAATACACCAACAACAGATTCGGGGTGGACTCAGGCTCGGAGACAATGGCAGCATACCAGCAGCAGACTTTGGCCATCTGTTTCTGGGTCCCATCCGATGCTAAAATCGGGGAGATAGCGAGAGGCTCAGAGAAAATAAAAAGCTTACTGAGCTCCGGGACCGCCGTGCCGTGTTTCCAGCAGACTGGGGAACGAGCGGCGGGCGGACCCGACCCAGCAGCTCCGGACCCCCCGTGCCATGTTTCCAGTGGACTGAGGAACCGGCGGTGGGCAGACCCGACCCAGCAGCTCCGGGACCGCCGTGCCCTGTTTTCCGGTGGACTGAGGGAACAGCCGCGGGTGGACCGGACCCAGCGGATGCGGCCCTGCCGTGCTGTGCTTCCGGTGGACTGAGGGAGCAGCACACGGACCCGGCTGCAGGGTGCAGTCCATTTCCAGTAGACTGAAGGCCGCCCACCAGCCCACTGTATCCTGGAGCTGTGCAGTGAGGAGTCAGACATAGAGCTAACTCATAAGCTCAAAGTATCCACTATAGAATCTAACAAACCTTTTTATCTTATTTACTGTGTTTAATACTGATATTGGCATTTATTGTATTATGGTAACAAACATGATGTGATTGTTCTGCTCAAATACCTACCATGATGTGTCAGGAGTGAGAACTCTCAAGGGTTATTACAGATTCAAGGAGGACCCCCCCAGGA
>PVIC010017073.1:0-33157 GCA_004025085.1 Thryonomys swinderianus
AAAAAAAAAAAAAAAAAGAAAGGAGGAGGAGGAAGGGGGAGATGCAGAAGAGGGAAGAAGGTGGTGAGTCATCCTATTAATAAATGGACAAATAATAGCAAATTCAGAGCAGCAATAGCAGTGGACATGACCCAAATATCCACAGGTCCCACTTAATCTTATGAGACAGAATCAGATCAAGATGATTAGGAAATGCCAATTTGCACCTGTGAGTCCACTGACAGAGCCAGGGCCAACAGGTCTGAGAGCCCCTGGATCCCTGCTGGCTGGGAACAGCCTCATCGACTTGCAGGGAAGCAAGTGTCTGGTGACCAGGAGTGTTCTGTCCCCAACTCCTGGGGCGAGGAGTGGCGTGGTTCCCTCCCTGGCTTGGTGGTTTGTGTGGTGGGACAGGAAAGATATGGGAGTCATGAGACAGAAGGAATTGGAACAGTGACTCATAGGTGGGGTATGGCGCACTGTTCCCAGAGAGCAGGCCCTGTACATGAGTGATAGGGACATTCAACGGTGCCAGCGAGGCAGGCAGGGTGGCCCAGACCTATCATTCCAGCATTACACTTGGGAGGATGAGGCAGGACGGCTTCAGCAAGCTGGAGGCCAGCCTAGACTATAGAGTGAGACCCTGTCTCAAAACAAACAAAACTAACATAAATAAGTAAATAAGCTGAGTGACTTGGAGAAAAGCACTCCATATATATTAGACATGGGAGTTCAATCCTAATTTGTGTTGGCTCCGTCTTTGCAGGCTTGACTTTTCTGAGACCTGTTTAGTCCAAGTGGGGGAGAGGCTGCATCTCATCCCGTCTGGAAGCTGACTCTGCCTTTCTTCCTCCTCTTCCTCCTCTTCCTGCCTCCTCTGGCTCCAGTCTGCAAATAGAAGCCACCCAAGCCTAGGCACCTTGGCAGTAGTTAATACTGAGACTGAATACCTGTGGCCTTGGATTCTTGTTTTTATTTTCTTCCCTGTTGTACCAGAGTGAACCCAGGACTTTTACACTGAGCTGCATCCTCAGCCTCTTTTGTTTATTTCAAGACAGAATATTGCTAAATTGCCAATGTGCTTGGACTTTCAGTAGTCCTATCTCGGTCTCCCAGAGTGCCAGGGCTTACAGTACTGGGAAGAGCTGGCCTTGCTTTTCAGTTATAGTGTGGTTGGGAAACAACCTCACAACTCCTTAAGGGAGGGGGCCTATGGATAGCAGAAAGAAAAGCGAATAGACAAAGGTACATCCATAAACGAGAATCACACAGCCTTTTGACATAGCCAAAGTGTGGTGGTGTGCACCCATAGTCCGAGCACTCGGGAGGCTGAGGCAGGAGCGCCATGAGGTCCAGGCCAGCCTGAACTATATCATGAGAGCCTCTCTCAAACAACAAATAAAGTGGCAAAAATTTTAGGTTTTGTGTGTTTTCTAAAGTAAAGAAAATCTTCCAAAACAACTAGCTTTCAAAGTTTGTTTTACTTTTTTTGCAGTACTAGGGGCAGTTTCCTAAGTTCTTATCATTATTCCCAGACACTGTATCGCCACGTAGCCTGTCTCAAGCTCCCAGAGTGCTGGGACTACAGACCTCCGTTGTCTACTCAGATGCTAACCCTCAGCAGTGTCGGGCGCACGGAGCGCTGCGTGGCTCTCGGAAAGGCACCCTCCACCCGGGCTCTGTTCCCCGTTCTGGTCGTGGATCCGGGTGTGCAGGGTAGAGGACAAATTCCCCGAGGGCGGTGTAGCAGCAAACTTAGCCCGCCCGGGGGCTCTGGAACACGAGGCGGATCTTGGGATGTTGCCAAAGAAGTTCCGGGGAGGGGGCGGAGACTCCTCTCCTACGACCAATCGGAAGGTAGATGTCAAAAAAACGGGCGCGTAAAACGAGGGCAGGAAATTGCGGGCCGGTGTCGGGAAGGGAGTAGCCCTAGAACCCGGCTTCCCCGAAGGATGGTGCTGCACACCCTGGCCCTTTCTTTTTTGGTACTGGGTACTTAATCCGGAGCCTTCGCACCGAGCTATAGCCTTTTTAACATTTTTTATTTTTAAAATTTAAGACAGGATCTCACTAAGTCACTAAATTGCCCAGGTCGGGGCCCCAGTTTGTGGTCTTCCTGTCTCAGCCTTCCGGAGTGCTGGGACCCATGCCTATGGCGCTAGGCCCGCCTCCCCTGCCCCTCTCCACGTTTTTACAGTGGATAGTACTATTTTAGTAGTCAGAAAATGATTAAGCATGAGGCCATCATTTTGGGGGACTTGAGTAGATAGCAGGAGCTAAAAGAACACCCGAAGTAGCACTTCGGATATAGATTATGGGGAACCAGAACTTGAGTTAGGTATTAGGCGATACTGATTTTACAACGATAGTCTGGTCAGATCTGATAATGGCTTTGTCAGCCAGTTATCGAAGAACGTCCACTCTCTGGACTCGGGCTGGCGTATGCGAGTGAAACCAAGTCCACCAGTTCCTTTAAAAAAATGGTGCTAGGCCGAAGGATTTAGTTGTCCCTGGATAAGAGATTTCTGACACTCTGAACCCTGGTCTGTAATCTTCAAGTGGTGGCAGGGAGAAGGGTGGGGAAATATCTTCCCTCCACACCCTTCATTTATCTAGAAGGAGCTCTGTGCTATTGTGTGATCTTTCCCCGCTCCTTTCCTTGATCTGAACGTTTCGCTCTCTTCATTTATTTCTGGCATTTTAGCCCTCAGAGGGAAAATGTGTCTGACAAATCAGAAAGCCACGTCCAAAAAGAATATGTTCCCAAGTTCCCGTCTTGGCTTCTCCTCCAAAGTTTGAAAACCCCCTTTTAGCCTATTCAGGTGCCCCGGGAGTCGGAAGCGAGCTTCTAGCTGTTCATTCTCTAAACTCTCCGGTGTTTACTCAGCTTGCAATTTTTTTTTTTTTTTTTTTTTTTTTGAGACAGGGTCTCGCTTTGTAGTTCAGGCTAGCTCTGAGCTCACTATGTAGCCCAGGCAAGCCTCGAACTCAGTCAGCTTGCAATTTTTAAAACAAGTAGGGCCCTGAGGACAGTGTTCTGACGAGGAGAGGGCAGAAATCTGCATTAAGGGCCCTGCTTGTGTCATTAGCTTCAAGTTTACAAAGAACCACACCGCCATCAGTGCTCTGCCCACTTTATTAACCTCACAGGTAGGTTACAAGTCCCAGGTCACTAATAGGGAGCTCAGACCCTGAAGAAATCAGGCTACGGTCCGAGTTCCGGCACCCGGGGCCTTAGTGTCAGGCTGCATGGTCCTCGCGCCCGACTGGGGGGGGATCCTTGGACCCCACCCAAGGACACCGATCCGAGTGGTGGCAGCGACCCCTCCCCACAGCCAGGCACCCGCACCAACCCCGTGTGCAAAGCCCTCTGCCCTACCCGGCTGGGAGACGCTTTCCGAGCTGCGGGCGGGGACGCACTCGAACTCCCGCCGATCTAATCGCCGCGGCCTTTGTGAAGGCCCGGGGGGCTGGCAGCGGCCTCCCCGCAGGGTCCTGCGCGCCCGCGCGCTTGAATCTCCCGCGCTGCACGTAGCCGGACTCGACCAATGAGAAGCGCCGCGTCCCGGCCACGCCCCCTCGCGACAGGCGCACGGCGGGGATTTAAATTGCGCCGACCGCGCGCGGGCGTCTCAAACTGGCTCTCGTCGTCTCGCTTTTTACTACTCTAGGAAACACTATGCTCTCTGTCCGCGCCCCGCTCGCCACCATTGCGGACCAGCAGCAGCAGCTGCAGCTGTCGCCGCTGAAGGGACTCAACCTGGCGGACAAGGAGAACACTCCCCCGTCCCTCAGCGGGACCCGAGTCCTGGCCAGCAAGACCGCGCGGAGGATCTTCCAGGAGCCCGCGGAGCCGGTGAGTGACATGCGGGCGGGGTTGGCCTGCAGGGGGCGTCCTGAGCCGGCTCTTGGCGCCAAAGCGCTTTGTCTCCGCGGCTGCCTGCCCCGCACCCCCTTCCCGCCAAAGTGTCCCCTCACTGGGGCGCCCCACTTTCTCCACCAGGGGATTGCATCCACCCAGGGGTGCGCGCCTGTGGAGGACACCTGCACAGGTGCTGTGACAGCTCACCTGCATCCACGTGGCCATACGACTTTGGGACAGTCGGAATGCTTGGCCTGGGAAAAGGGCGGTTTTCTGTAGCTTCGGTTTTTGTTTTTCCGGTTTTTTTTGTTGTTGTTGTTGTTGCAGTTCTGGCGATCGAACTCGGGCCCTTGTGCGTCCAAGGTTGGCGCGGTACCACTTGAGCTAAATCCCCAACGCCTTGTTTTTCCGTTTTTTTTGAGACAGGGTCTTACTATGTGGTTTAGGCTGGTCTTGAACTCAGTATGTACCCCAGGCTGGCCTCGAACTCGAGATCCTACTGTCTAGCCACCCTTGAGTGAGTGCTGGGATTACAGGCGTGCAACCACCGTGCCGGGTATCCTTAGGTTTTGTGTTTATTTTCTCCCCAAACAACAGAAGAGTAAGGGCCTCCGCCCCAGTGTAGAGGACGAACCGCTGCTGAGAGAGAACCCCCGGCGTTTTGTGATCTTTCCTATTGAGTACCATGACATTTGGCAGATGTATAAGAAAGCCGAGGCCTCCTTCTGGACGGCTGAGGAGGTGAGCGGGTTCTGGGACTGTCCCAACCGGGGGAGGGTGTGTGTGTGTGTGGGGTGTGGCTTGTTTGAACTGCACATCCTTTCCTTTTGGGGTGCTTTGTCCAGGGTGGAGTAGGTCTTATGGAGCACCTACAAGAAAATTTGGAACCGCTTGTATAAGCTCTTTCCTGCACACTTGAATTTCTCCTTTATATTAAAATCGTGAACTTCTGAACCACAGGTGGATCTTTCCAAAGACATTCAGCACTGGGAAGCATTGAAGCCCGAGGAGAGGTACTTCATTTCGCATGTCCTGGCTTTCTTTGCTGCCAGCGATGGCATAGTCAATGAGAATCTGGTGAGTTCGTGCCCTTTTTCCCCCAAACATCTTTAATTCACTTGCTGGGCCTCAGTAGTATGCTTTTCTCATTTTTTTCATTTTTCCAGGCCTTGCATGTGTCTGGAAGCCAGAATTGGTATTACGTGGCATTTCCTGTTTTACAGTCGGTCATGCAGTTTTTCTTCCTTGTATTTTCCCCCACTGTGAAAGCGCAGTGTGATCTCCTCCAAGTTCTTGCATTTACTCTCCTTCCATGGCTTTTCTGAGTTGCGTAATGTCTTGTAAATGAATCCTTGAAATGAGCCGAGAATGAATTAACAAAATGTTAGCAGAAACCCAATAAAATAGGAGATAGCTACTTCTTGATCTGAAAGTTGAGTGTATGTTATAAAATGTTGAGCTTTAGAAGAATTGCAAAGAACTGTATTAACTGTAAAAGCAAACCTGTGTACGAGAGGAAAGATCCTGGGGACTGAGCCCAGGACCTTCACACTGAGTCACTTCCGTGGCCCATTTCTTCTTGTACCTAAGTCATTAACTTTCCCGGGCTTGGGTGGAACATGCGATCTTCCTGCCTCAGCCCGAAGAGTGCTAGGATGGCAGGAGTGCCCCACCCTGCCTGGGGAGCGGACATCTTAATGGTTTAGGGAACGTGGTCATTCTCCCAGTATTCATTGTCCTGTGTTGTTGCGGCTGATTTGTCAAGTTTAACCTAGGTGTCTTTATTACCACTAGGTGGAGCGATTTAGCCAAGAAGTTCAAATTACAGAAGCCCGCTGTTTCTATGGCTTCCAAATTGCCATGGAAAACATACATTCTGAAATGTACAGTCTCCTCATCGACACTTACATTAAAGATTCCAAAGAAAGGTGAGGGCTCAGACGGGGTGTCATACGTCTTAGAGGCACTGTTCCTTTATTTCCAGCTTTTAGTGTGTACAGGAGTGCATCGGATTCTAGAATGAGTAAGCAGACTGTTCCTGGACACATCTAGCTCCTGTGGTTGGGTCTGCTTTGAGCAAGGGGCCTGAATAAGTTTGCTTTATTGCTGTAATTGGGGATTGACCCATTTTTATTATGTTTGTGGTGCATGGCAATTACATTGCTCGTGGGGAGCTGACGTAGACACAGCAGTCTTTGTTCCCCCTCCACCCTCTGAGGGCTGTCTGTCTAACAGCAGCTGAGATTTAATGGCTTGTGGTGGCAAGAAAGGGGCCTGTGGACTGAAATCAGGACTTGAAATGGTTAAGGCAATCAGTGCCAGACCGAAGACCTAAGTTTTAGAGTGAGTAGACCTTGGAATTTGGTCTGGAATACACAGCACTCACCTGTGTTTGTGTTAATTAGTGTAAGTCTCATCAGAGTTGAGATTTCTAAATTCTGGCAGGAGCAGCCAGTCAGTACAGAGGAAACTGCAGTGTGACACCCTCTCTGGGGAGAGAACTGGCAGAGCTCAGCAAGTGGGCTTCACCCCAGGGCTTTGCCGGCACTGCTAACTCTCTGTCTGTGCAGGGAATTCCTCTTCAACGCCATCGAGACCATGCCCTGCGTGAAGAAGAAGGCGGACTGGGCTTTGCGCTGGATTGGGGACAAAGAGGCCACTTATGGTGAGGACACCCAGGCCCTGAGAGCTGAGCCTTGTTCCACAAGCAGTCCCCGTGGGTGCAGTGACTCACTGGGGCCGCTTTGGTGTTGCTTCACAGGAGAACGTGTGGTCGCTTTTGCTGCCGTGGAAGGGATCTTCTTTTCTGGTTCTTTTGCGTCCATCTTCTGGCTCAAGAAACGGGGACTGATGCCCGGCCTCACCTTTTCCAATGAACTTATTAGCAGAGATGAGGTGAGTGTCGGCCTGTGGCCAGACTGTGAGGCTCTTAGGCATACCCTTGTTTCCCCAAGGGGACCCGGCATGTCAAGTTGTGTTATGTCCACATTGAGTGGGGTGGGATCACATCCCCATAAGCGGCAAAGAATAAGGGTGTTTGTTTTGCAGTGCTGGGCACAACCTAGGACCTTTGCACTGTGCTAGGTCCTCAGCACTCCCCCTTTTAAAGAGTTATTTGAGGTAGGGTTTTGCTCACTTGCCAAGACTGGGCTCACTTAAGATCCTCCTGCCTCAGCTTCCCAGAGGGCTGGGATGACAGGTGAGCACCACCATGGCCAACTTGGGGTAAAATATCCTTGAATTCCTACAGGGCTTACACTGTGACTTCGCCTGCCTGATGTTCAAGCACCTGGTGCACAAGCCCTCAGAGCAGAGGGTGAAGGAGATCCTCATCAATGCTGTTAGGATCGAGCAGGTGGGTGGGATGGGCAGTCCCTGGCGCTGGCCAGCAGGAGGGCTCTGCCTCAAGGTTCCGGTGCTCAGGGCTGTGTCCCCTTAGGAGTTCCTCACCGAGGCCTTGCCCGTGAAGCTCATCGGAATGAACTGCACTTTGATGAAGCAGTATATCGAGTTTGTGGCTGACAGGCTTATGCTGGAACTAGGCTTCAGCAAGGTAAAGCTCCACCCGACCCTCTGCTTCTTTGGAACTGGGTGTTAATTGCATTTCTATCTTTTTATTGCTTGGAATTTTATTTGTACCTGAGACTAAATTCAGGACCTTGTGCTTAGAAGCAGGCGTGGTGCTACTAAGCTAAATCCCTAGCCAAGCAGTTTTTTTTTTTTTTTTTTTTTTTGAGACAGGGTCTTGCTTTGTAGTTCAGGCTGGCTCTGAGCACACTAGCTCAGGCAAGCCTCAAACTCAGCAATCCTCCTGTCTCTGCCTCCCGAGTGCTGGGATTACAGGCATGAGCCACCACACCCGGCATTGTGGTGTGTGGTATTGATTGTTGGTGGGGGTGAGTCTCCACACCCAGCATTGTATGTGGTTACCGGGGATGGAACTCAGGACCTTGCGCTTGGGAGGCAGGTGCCAGAACCACTGAGCTAACCCTCCGGCCCTAGCCAAGCAGTTTTGAGATAGGTTCTCACCATGTAGTTCAGGATGGCCTTGAGCTTGCAGTGATCCTCCTGCCTCAGCCTCCTTTCACTTCTTTTTTTTTTTTGTGTTTAGGTTTTCCGAGTGGAAAATCCATTTGACTTCATGGAGAATATTTCTCTGGAAGGAAAGACAAACTTCTTTGAGAAGAGAGTAGGCGAATATCAGAGAATGGGAGTCATGTCCAGTCCTACAGAGAATTCTTTTACTTTGGATGCTGACTTTTGAATGAACTGGAGATGTGCTCTTATTTAGCTGATTTTTTTTTCCTCCGTTGTCACTTAAAAAAAATTAGCTAAAGTAAATCAACCAGCTACACCGTGCCTTGTCCACAATGTTCATTAATGGCATCCATAAGACTGTGTAGCTACCTCAGAATAGTTCTGTTTACCAGCCGTGCTCGCGGTTTCACCTAGAGAAAGGTCATTGAGGCCCTGGTCCCCGGATTCTTTGGAAGATCGGGTCCTGCCTTGCAAGCAGCTGCCATAGCACTACCACCAGGGGACCCGCTAGCTCACAGCAGGACTAACGGACCTGGGCAGATGAGGGTGTCACCTCGCTGCTTGCATGCAGGCTACGTTTACTGAACTGGTGGTAAATAAAACTGGCACTTTACACATGAATCAAACTGTACTGTCAAGGGGAAAGCCTGGTGAAGAGTGCAAAGCGTTGTATTTCCTTTAAATGGTAGCTAAGGCAAAATTCTCTAAGTGACTAAAAAAAGGTAATTTGTCTGAGCAGGTAATTTGGAAGCTTCTTAATGCATTGAAATACCTTTGCTTTTGAAGTCTGTTCTGGGCAAATCTACACCGAATGTGTAGGCTAAGAGGAGACAAGGTGTGATTATTCCAGAAATAGGCTCTCCTAAAAATGTTGCTTATTCTGATTTTGTTTGTGAGTAGGAAATGTTGAGATTTGATCTATTTATAGTTTATCCATGTCTTTTGGATTAGACTTTTCTTCTATACACATCCTTTTCAGATATTTCATACTTTGGAAAAAGTCACCCAATATTATCTTAATGAGGCAAATATCTTAATGAGACGCTGCTCGCTGTAATTCTGTTTCCCTAAATCTACATTGCCTGGCAAATTCTCAAGTAGTAGAAAACTAGTGCTGTTTGAGTTGTGCATATTTGCTCAATTCAAATACTAATTTTAGATGGAGTTATGAACGAACAGACACAGCTCACAGAGCTAGCTTTAGTCTGCCTATCTAGGGAGAAGCTATGGCGCTAATGGGAAGCAGTGGGTGGGTGACTTTGACCTGTGACCCCCAAGTTCACTGCTTGTGTTCTTATTGGTTATTGGGCCCCAGCCAGCTTCATTCATTGTATCATCAGTTTCTGAACTCATGTAACACAAAGCCCATTTCCCTTTTCTTTTAAGTTATTGTTATGTGAAGTGAATAAATCCAAATTATGATCTTACACCTGTGTGGCACTGAAATGAACGGCTGGTTGCTAACCTTGGTCTATCGGTTCCATCTCTTGGATCCTGTCTCCCCCAGGTCACCTAGGGTGGGGTTTTCTGCCTGATAAGATCATCTCCTGATCCGTTTGGGATGTTTTCAACATAAAGCATCTTGAAATCTCTTCAAACTGATTACTGCACAAGTGTGAAATGATTAAAATAAAACTGTTCTTATGTCAGTTCTTTGGTAACATTTACATTTTAATTCAGAAATAATTTCTAGCCAGGTGTGATGGTGTGTTCATGTGCCTATAATCCCAGCACCCGGGAGATTGAGGTGGGAGGATTGCCACGAGTTCGAGGCCATCCTTGAAGATAGAAGGATAATGTAGTGGGACCCTGAGACACCCCAGAAAAGAAAATTGTAATTTCCATGGTGATTTATGAGAGTATTTGCTTTTCAGCGATTTGGGGAAGAGATTCTCCTGCCTGTTGAGATATAAGGTATGGAGGTGAGCAGGACAGGGTGAAAGTTTCAGGGCCACCTGCACATGATCTGCAGGGCTCTAAGTTTTACTTTCTTTTTTTCTTTTCTGCAGTACTGGGGATGGAACAACAGAGGGGCTCCACACTGAGCTACATCTGTGGCCTTTTTAAAATTTTTATTTTTTATCTGTTTTTGAGGCAGGGTATCCTTTTTAGTTCAGGGTGACCCTGAGCTTACTCTGGCTCAGGCAAGCCTTGAACTCAGCAGTCCTCCTGCCTTTGCCTCCTCAGTGCTGGGATTACAGCCTGAGCCACCACACCTGGGTACAATTTTATTTTGAGACAAGATCTCACTACATCACTAAGTTGCCCAAGCTGGGCTTGAATTTGAGATCTTCCTGCCCCAGCCTCCCAAGTGTATGCCACCATGCCCAGCTAATCTGGCACTGTTAAGATAGTTCCCATAGAGACCTGTCCAGTGCCCAAAACATGCAGTCCTATGGCTTTCAATGTGTTCACCCAGCCCCTGTGGCTCTTTGCACATCCCATGGAGTCCTGTGGTGGTCAGTCCCAGTCTCCTGTCCTTACATAACCCTCTGGTCTGGATCCACTTTCTGCCCCTGTTGTAGTTTCAAACTTCACAGGTCTTGACAGGTCACAGGCTGGGTTCAAACTTTCAATCCTTATGCCCCAGCCTCCTGTGTGATGACAGTGCTGAGGGAGAGAGCTGCTGTCCCTTTGCCTTCCCTCCCCTCTGCTTACTTGGTCCAGATCTTCCAATTTCTACCCTCCTAACACGGTATTCTGCAGGGTGAGCAGAAACCTCCCTGTTCCGCTTGTGGCCAGGAGGGGGCGCACTGGTTCCCCTCCCCTGGTACTGGGGATTGAATCCACAGTCCTATTTATATTGAGACAGGGTCTCACTAACTCGCTAAATTGCCTGGGCTGCCTCAGCCTCCTAGAGTGCTGGGATTACAGGTGTGCATCACAGCATCTATTTTTAACAGCTCAGTTAAGACCTTTGGGACATCTTTTTGGGGGGGGGGATAGGGTCTTGCTTTGTAGTTCAGGCTTGCCCTGAGCTCACTATGTAGCCCAGGCAAGCCTCGAACTCACAGCAGTACTGCCTCTGCCTTCTGAGTGCTGGGATGACAGGCATGAGGCACCATGGTTGGCATTGTGTGTGCTACTGATTGCTAGTGGACGTGAGTCACCATGCCCAGCACTGTGGTATGTGGTTACTGGGGAATCAAACTCAGGACTTTGCACTGGGCTAAATCCCTGGCCTGGGGCTTATTCCTTTTGAGCAGAAGGCATCTTGGCATCCATAGAAGCCAGGAGGTCAGTCATCTTGGCCCAGGGAGGGTCACCAGGTGGTAGAGGTTGGGGCTTGTTCCCAGGGTCCACTGTCATTTCCTGATGTGGCCACAGCCTGTTGCATGCAGGTCAGTGACTTGTGTGGAGTCAGGAAGCCACGGTGGCATCCAGATTGGAGCTGCAGGACAATGGGGAGACCTGGGGTGACAGGAGGAGGCAGAGCGGCATGGCCCAATTTGCATGTCAGGGAGGCTCTGGGGTCTCCACCTCACTTTGTGAGGCCCTCGCCTTGGGCAGCCTGTCCCCTGTGTGCCATTCTCCTTGATTTCATTGCAAAATACACTGCTTCCAGTGCTGGGCATGGATTTCCTGTCTCCCGCGTGGTTTTGATCTGTGGTTTGAGCTGGCTCAGAGTGTGGATAGGCAGGAACCAGGCTCTGTTGTCAGACCCAGCCGGGAGTGAAGGGGGCAGGGGGGCTGGGGTCACAGGGCCCAGGGTGGAGGCAACATCTGGGTGGTGGAGTGTGGCTCCAGGTGGGGGTACAGCCTGTTCCCTGTGGAATGTGGCGGGTGCAGGGCCCTGCCTGCCTCTGGGAGCTGCTTAGGATCCTAAATTGTGGTTTACCAGACAGCCATGTGGTGTCTGAAAGCCATTGCATTAAATGTCGCATGTAATCAAAATAGAAATCACATCCCTGGGAAGAAGCCCACAGCGCGGGAGCCAGACATGGGACTGAGCTGGCTGGTATCTGCTGGGCTGTCCCTCCCTGTCTCTCCCTGTCCCTGTGGCTCACCACTGACCTCCCATCCACGAACCATGTGAGAACCACAGGTCTTCTGTCCCACCCTGCACACAGCACAGCAGACACGGGTTTGTGTGTGCACGTGGGAATCCAAAGTGCCCCCTCCCCTTTCTGAGACAGGGTTTTGCTATGTAGCCCAGGCTGCTGTCAAACTGCTGAGCTCTATGATCCTCCTGCCTCAGCTTTCTGAGTCACTGGGACAACAGGCAACCACTTGCCTTTGGCCTGGCTCCCACCTTTCATCTCAGGTGGCCTCTTTCCTGGGTGTATCCCTCTGAGAACAAGAAACTAAAGCAGCCATGGGACACCTGAGGACAATAGCTGGCCTGGCATTTTGAGTGCTGTGTTCTGTCAGCTGGGGTGGGGGCTTGGTTCCAGGGGTCAGGATGGTGTGAGTGGCCCTGTGTCAGCCTAATGTCCCCAGCCTGCACCTGCTGTCTGCCCAGGCAGCCACTGGCAGAGAGGCTTTTGTTTTGTTTTGTTTTTAAGATGGGGTCTTGCTACGTTGTCCAGGCTGGTCTTAAACTTACTTGTAGCCCAGGCTGGCCTTGAACTTGCAGGGATCCTCCTGCCTCAGCCTCCTGAGTGCTGGGATTAGAGGTGTACACCACTCCCTGGCCCTAGACCCCTTTGCCATCTCTGGTCTGTTGTGCCCCATTCACAGCAGCCACTGCTGCTTATAGTTTACATTTCCTGCTGCTGTGCAGAAGCAGAATCCTACGGCGCATGTCTTCATGTCAATGTCCATGAGTCGTGCGATACTCTCCTCACCTGGTCACTACAGAGCATGGGCAGCATGCTCCAGCGATGACCAGTTTCCACTCTCTCAGGACGACTTCCTGCCTGCAGGTGGATTGCCAGCAAAGGCAGCCCCAGGGCAGGGCTGCTCAACTCCTTAGAGCCTGCCAAGCCAGCCCTTTCCCCCCAGGGGCACAGGAGGGCACATGTGCCTGCTAACTGTTGGCAGCTCATAAATCCTGGCTGTGCTTGTAGGGGGCAGTGCATGTTCCCTTTTTCTGGAGGTGGTAATGGGGATTGAACCTGGGGCCTCCATGCTGAACTATATCTCTAGCCCATTTTAAAAATTATTTTATTTTTGAGATTAGGTCTTGCTAAATTGCCCAGACTGGGATCTACCTTGGGACCCTCTTGCCTCAGCCTTCTGAGTGCTGGGATGGCAGGCATGCTTTGCCCAGCTGGCTGAGGGGGGTTTTAGATGTTGGGATGTGAGACACAATGTGGAAGACGGGCCTCTCAGCCCAGCCACCACAGGTGCTTGGGTTCTCCAAAGGCCCCAGGGCAGGGGCCTCCAGAGAAGAAGGACAAAGGGCCTGTAATCCCAGCACGCTGGAGGCTGAGGCAGGAGGATTACAGGGGCTACACAGTGAGACATTTCAACAAGCAAAACAAAAAAGTAGGACTGGCAGTGTGTTCCCTGGCTGCAGGGACAGAGAGGGAACCAAGCTTCAGGCATGGTGGGGGGGGGGGCTGCACATACCAATGCACCCACATGAAGGGCCCGGGTGGCACTGGGTGGCTCGGGACACCCAGGGCCCTGTGACCTTGTCCAGACAGGCCAGTGCTTTCAGGTGGAGGCAGGACTTGGTGTCTGGGAGAAAGTCCAGCCACATCAACTTTGTCCGGTGTGAGTCTCCCTGCAAGCTCATTTACGCCTTGGCACTGGCATGACAGCGAGGCCTCTGAGCCGGTGAGGTAAGGGGTTCAGGATGCCACCTCGGGAACCAGTGACTGGCCCTAGCATCGGCAGCTCAGCAGGCCGACAGTCACCTCAGTTCAAGTGCGAAGTTGTGCCGGGTCACAGAGTCACCGGCTTCTCAGCAGATCCGCTGCCAGGCTGGGGCTCAGGGCTGCTGTCAATGAGACAGGCAAAGGGAGAGGGTGACGTGTCACTGCCTCTGGCTGGCTCAGGCCTTGTCAGCCCACTTCTCTCTGTACCCCACACGTGTGAGGAGGAAAGCTCTGTCCCTGGCTGGGGGCTCAGGGCCCCTGTGTGACTGTGGGGCCACACTGCCCTCCTCTTGGAAGCTCGCCATTCTGGGCAGGTCCAGGACCTCTGAGCCCGTCTTCTCATCTGTAAAATGAGTTCTGTGTGTAGCTGGGCAATTTAGCAGCACAGTGAGGCCCTGAGTCAAAGTTACTAAAAAGGGCTGCACAGGAAGAGAAAAGATGCTCACCACGTCTGCCTACCACAGGGGCCTCAAGGCGTCAGCTTTGCTTCCCAGCGGGGACGGCACCTTCTATCCGTCTGCGCCCGAGTCCACGTGAGGAGTACTGAGTTCCGGATTCAGTCTGCTCTGAAGCACAGCTCTGGGTGGTGCTGTCTGTGGAATGAGCAAGGACCCAATGGAAGGAGAACACAGGGCTGTCACCGAGTTGGTGACAAGAGCAAATCCATTCACCATGGCCTCAGTCTCCCTACGGCCCTTGCACAGAACACAGAAACATGGCTTCAGTGCAGTTTGGGCAGGGAGTCCTTGAAGGAGAGGACAGAGTCTCGGGAAGCGTGCAGGTGTGCAAGGCAGAGCCAGGACAGGGGTGCAGCCCTGGCTGGCATGCATTCTGAAGTGGGGGCTGTGGAGGATGCGGGTGCTGCCGTCAGCAAGGCTTCCTGAGGTGGCGGTGCTGAGCTGGCCTGATTGACCAGGAGGTGTCCGGGTCATCGTTCTCCATCCTGATGACCTGCACCAGGATGGAGCGCCACCTCTGCCTTCTGTCACTGCTTCCTCCGATGTTGCTGAGCTCTGTCCTGGGACAAGTCTTTCCCAGGGGTCCTGTCCTGGGACATCACCTGCCCCATCCTGTCCACCCCGACTGCCAGTTCCAGGGGCAGAGCCCGCCAGTCTCCCGTGGGAAGATGCGCTCATCAGGGCCTGGACTGAGCTCCCCCTCACGCCCTCAGGGGTCGCCGTCAGTGGTAGGAGCTCTTCGCTGCTGGGGAAAGCTCTCTTCGTGCGAACACCGTGCAGTTGGATCACTGGGCCCCTGATCCACACTTACAGCATTTCATTTTTTCTTTTTCTCTGTTTTTGAGACAGGGTCTTGCTTTGTAGTTCAGGCTGGCCCTGAGCTCACTATGTAGCGCAGGCAAGCCTTGAACTCAGCAATCCTCCTGCCTCTGGCTCCTGAGTGTTGGGATGACAGGTTGAGCCACCACGCCCAGCACTGTGGGTGTGGTACTGATTACTGGTGGTGTGAGTCACTACGCCCAGTATCATATTATTGTATGTGGTTACTGGAATCAAACCAGGGACCTTGTGCTTGTGAGTCAGGCAGCGGAACCACTGAGCTAAATCTCCAGCCCTACAGCACTTCATTTTTAGTGTTTGATTGATTGATTGATTGATTGATTGATTGATTTTTTTTTGAGACGGGGTCTGGCTTTGTAGTTCAGTTTGGCCTGAGCTCACTATGTAGCCCAGGCAAGCCTCGAACTCCACAATCCTCCTGCCTCTGCCTCCCAACAGCAGTTCATTTTTAGAATTACGAGTAATCACTTAGAGTGAGCAGCTCCATTTTATACTCCGTAAACCAGCCCTCCGTGTGTTGGGGGGGTGACACCAAAGATTTCCACATCTAATGTGGGATCTCAAGCATCTCAGTGGCCTGTTTATTAGGCTTTTGAGACAGGGTCTCACTCAGTCCAGGCTGGCCTTGAACTCTCAGTAAGCCTCCTGCCTCAGCCTCCCTAGTGCTGGGATTATAGGCTGTGCTGGCTGTTCCTTCTTAGGTTTCCTGCTCTTGTGGTTTGCAAGTGGCCTGGCCAGGAATTGCACCCACAATTTTCCTACCCCCGTGTGCTGCCTGCCTTCTGGGGAATGTAGCAGAGTGCTGTGGCCCGGGGTGTGCCTTTCCCACCCCGGCCCTTTGTCTTCCACTCTCATCAGCAGTCCTCTCCTGGCCCTTTCCCTGGACAGAGTTTAACCAGCTCGGTTCTGTCCACCTGGGTCTGGGAGCCCTTCATTCCTAAACTCCCAAGCCAGGGTGAGATTAGAATACAGTCACAGGGGTCTGTGCAGGCTAATTTCTTTTCTTTCTTTTTTTTTTTTTTTTTTTTGAGACAGGGTCTCGCTTTGTAGTTCAGGCTGGCTCTGAGCTCACTGTAGCCCAGGCAAGCCTTGAACTCAGCAGTCCTCCTGCCTCTGCTGCCCGAGTGCTGGGCTTACAGGCATGAACCACCACGCCCGGCACTGTGGTATGTGGTATTGGTTGCTGGTGAGCGTGAGTCTCCACGCCCAACATTGTATGTGGTCACTGGGGATCAAACTCAGGACCTTGCGCTTGGGAGGCAGGTGCCAGAACTGCTGAGCTAACCCTCCGGCGCCAGGCTAATTTCATTTTGTGTGGCTGGAGTAATGGGGCCTCTTGAACTCATTATGCTAATTTCAATTCAAATAATAAGCATCTTGGCCCGTGGCTCCCAGTGCTGGCTGCCCTGCACTTGGTGGTTCCCAGCAATGGGCTTCTCGCAGGAACCCAGGAGCAAAGCGGTTCAGCAGGGACCACACTCAGGCCGACACCGATGCTGACCCCCAGCTGCAGGCGGGGGAGGTCTATCCAACTTTGCAGTCAGGGAGCCAACTGCGGCTGGAGCCAGGGGTGCCGGCTGCTTCTTCCCTGGTCAGTCATTCACAGCACTCGTGTCAGTTTCCAAAGGGGACCAAATCCAGGCCAGACGCTTTACATCCTGCACTGCAGCGAGTCAGGTGGGTCGGCCTGACGGGCAGGTCGCTTCGAGCTACTTTCCAGGGCTTGAGCAGGAAGAGCTATGGAGCCAGGTGCTTTGTGAGGACGGGGCTTGGCGGGGTTGCCAAACCCCGGATGTAACAGTGCAGCACAGAGACAACTGATCTGGACCCACCAAGTTTCCGAATCTCAGCACAACAGCTTCTGAGACCCTGCTGGCCCCTGGGCAGAGTCCCTGATGTGTGCAGAGGGTCATTTCTGGGGCACAGAACTCCTCTGCTGTGCTGAGAAGAGATTCTCCCTCTCTTCAGAAGAAAATCCCTGCTTCCTCTTTGGAGCTCTGCTCAAAGGAGGCAGGATCTTCACGCTTTTCTTTTGTTAGTTTGCTCTGGTACCGAACTCAGGACCTCACACTTGCCAGGCAGGTTCAGTGCCGCTAAGCTACACCCTGGCCCCTGATTCTTTTTTTTTTAAATTCTAAACAGTCTCTTGTTTTTATTTTTTGTTTGTTTGTTTGTTTTGTTTTGTTTTTTGAGACAGGGTCTCGCTTTGTAGTTCAGGCTGGCTCTGAGCTCACTATGTAGCCCAGGCAAGCCTGGAACTCAGCAATCCTCCTGTCTCTGCCTCCTGAGTGCTGGGATGACAGACGTGAGCCACCATGCCTGGCACTGTGGTATGTGGTATTGATTGCTGGTGGGCGTGAGTCTCCACACCCAGCATTGTATGTGGTTATTGGGGATCGAACTCAGGACCTTGCACTTGCGAGGCAGGTGCCGGAACCGCTGAGCTAACCCTCCGGCCCCAGTCTCTTGGTTTTTGAGACAGGGTCTTCCTATGTAGATCAGGCTGGCCTTGAACTTGTGGCAGTCCTCCTGCCTCAGCCTCCTGAGTGCTGGGATCCCAGGCCTGTGCCACCACTTTCCGATGTGCTCTGCTCCGAGAAGCCAGCCCCTCCCACTGCCCTGTAGGTCCTCTGTACTCTGCTGCTTCACTGTGCTCCCTCGGCCTGTGTGGCCATGCTCCTTGCTTGCTGGGCTGTCGCTGCTCTCCCAGGCTCCGGCCATTCCAGACCCGGGTGTTCCCATCTCTCACCTACATCCTTCCTGAGCTTCGGATTCCACAGCCTGGGACCCTCTGTCAATGCTGCTCGGGGTTCCAGATGTAGCTCTTTGGGGACCTAGGTGGGTGGGCAGTGGGGATGGAGACTTTAGTGACAATCATGAGCACAGGCCGAGGCTTTCTGTGTCCCCCAAAAAACTGCTGTTGGCTATATGACCAGAAAGCCACCTCTAGCTGGCAGGAAGTCCCCGCAGCTTTGACTGATGTAGCTGCATCAGCGGGACCCAGGGGCACCTGCCAGGCCCAGCCTGGACCTGACCTCGCCGTGTGACCTCACAAAGAACTTGATGGAAAATAGTCTCCCACCCCAAGCACCCCTCAGCTGCAGCTAGAGTACCTTGCTCTGGTGCAGATAAAATTGGCAATTGTGTCCTGTGAACACAGTCTATGTCATCTGGTTCTTACAAGGTCCACGAGGCTCTGTCTTCTTTCAAGCTGCCTGCCCCATCCTGTTTCTGTAAATGTGCCTTGCTACATTACTAGTGAGACCACCCTCCTCACACAGATGTGTAAAACTGGAGCCTGGCTTTAGTTCTGGGCTCAACCTTTGGACATCAGTCCCTTGAGCCAGTGTTGACAGAGCTGGAATAAAATCTTCCTGTTTCCCAGGGGTCTCTCTTGTCTTTTTTTTTTTTTTTTTTGGTTTGCTTTTTGGAGACAGGGTTTCGCTTTGTAGTTCAGGCTGGCCCTGAGCTCACTATGGTGCCCAGGCAAGCCGCCGCGAACTCAGCAATCCTCCTGTCTCTGCCTCCCGAGTGCTGGGATTACAGGCGTGAGCCACCACGTCCCACATTGTGGTATGTGGTGTTGATTGTTGGTGGGTGTGTCTCCACACCCAGCATTATATGTGGTTACCAGGGATCGAGCTCAGGTCCTTGCGCTTCGCCGGAACCACTGAGCTAACCCTCCGGCCCTCTCTTGTCTCTTAAATCCCAAAACAACCTCAGGGGGGCAACCTCCTTCTCTGGGCATCAGGGAGTCCATTTATTTTCGTTTTCCATTCCTGGGAATTAGCCTTCAGATTTTTCTTTTTTCTTTTTCATTTTGAGAGTCCTAGTAAGTTGCCCAGGCTGAGCTTGAACTTGGAGCCCTACTGCTTCAGCCTCCCAGGTGCTGGGATGACAAGTGTGCACCATCAGGGTCATCTTTAGGACGAAGCCGCGCTGCTCCCCTGTACCAGTTCATGGCTGGGCGCTCTGGGAAGAGCCCTGTGGCCTGTGTGGCTGCTGGTCAGGCCCGAGGGGTGCAGCTGGCTCTGGGCTCTTGCTGCCCACACCGGGGTCCTGGGAGATGTACAGGCTCTGCCTGGCCAGTGGCTCCCAGAAACAGCTGGTGGGGACAGCTGGAGCCCAGGCAAGGGTGGGCGTTTGACCCACCAACCTACCACTCTCCTGCCAGCAGGGCCCTGGGGCCTGAGCTCATCAGCTAAGCAGGTAATTATGTGCCTGCTTTGTTCGCACACAAAAGAGCTCTCAGAGAACTTCCGAGAGGAGCTGCTTCCTGGCTGATCTGATTTTTTTCAGAGCTGTAGTGTGAAAGTCAAGCTGAACCTGCCTAATTGTGCCTGCGAAGGCGATTCGGAGAGGCCGCTCTTGGAAAAAGAATCAGGACAATTAACTGTGGGTTGTGGGGAGGGGGCCGTAGGCTCACAGTGGCGAATGGCAGTCCGTTCCCAGGGGAACCGGCAAGTAGCACTGAGCAGGAGTGGGAGGAAACAGGGGTGTCTCTGTAAGGTTGGGTGGGGAGGCAGAGGACGGGAGCTTCACTGTGACCTCGGGCAGGTCACATGACTGGTGCCTCAGTTTTCCAGCCTGTCAGAAGAGCAAGCAGAGCCCAGGCCCTGGTGTGCTGACTGGGCCATTTGTTTCTGTTTTCTCCTGCACAAGAGGAAAATGTTTCCAGTTCTGGGCCTGTTCGGCTTCCACAGCCAGGAGATGAAAGCTCCGGTCTCTGTCTTGCCTCTGCGTAGTGCTGTGGCATAGGCGATGATCTTTCTTAAGCCTCTGACTCAACTTCCTGACCAGATCAAATGTGCTGTCCCTGCCTGTCTCCACCACGGAGGTGGTAAATAATCACCCTTCCTGTGGCGTTGTCTGAGTTCTGTTTGCAACCACCAAGGTGCACGTGCATGTGGGTATGTGGGACTATTTTGTTTTGTTTTGCAGTACTGGGGATCAAACTCAGGACCCTGTGCTTGTGAGGCAGGTACTGGAACCACTGAGCTAAATCCCTGGCAAAGGACTATTTTGGATAGAAGTATTTCTCTAGACAGAGTCTGTCTATCGGGTTTGATGGAACCCAGTGTATATATTCCTGTTTTTAATTATTTTAATGATTTTTTTCTTTCTTTTCTATGTTTTTTAGAGAAGTTCTTGCTATGTAGTCCAGGCTGGTCTTGAACTCACCACAATCTTCCTGCCTCAGCCTCCCAAGCTTTGGGATTGTAGATATGTGTCCCTGTGCCTGGCAATTCTTTCAGGTTTTTTTTTTTTTTTTTTGAGACATGGTCTTGCTTTGTAGTTCAGGCTGGCCCTGAGCTCACTATGGTGCCCAGGCAAGCGGCCGCGAACTCAGCAATCCTGTCTCTGCCTCCTGAGTGCTGGGATGACAGGCATGAGCCATCACGCCCAGCATTGTATGTGGTTACCAGGGATCGAACTCAGAACCTTGCGCTTGTGAGGCAGGCGCCGGAACCACTGAGCTAACCCTCCGGCCCAATTCTTTCAGTTTTTGACACAGGGTCTCACTACTATGTCGTTCAGAATGGCCTTGAGCTTATTATGTAGTCGAGACTCACCCCCAAACTCCGAGTGATCCTCCTGCCTCAGGTGCACCTTCATGCACACAGCATTTTTTATTTTATTTTTTTTGAGACAGGGCCCCAGTTTGTAGTTCAGGCTCGGCCTGAGCTCCTTGTGTAGCCCAGGCAAACTTCAAACTCAGCAATCCTCCTGCCTCTCCTCCTGAGTGCTGAGATTACAGACGTGAACCACCCCTCCCAGCACTGTGGTATGTGGTACTAATTGCTGGTGGGAGTGAGTCGCTACACCCGGTATTGTTGTATATAGTTATTGGGATTGAACCAGGGACCTTGCACTTGCTAGGCAGGTGGTGGAATCACTGAACTAAATCTCTGCCCCCACATTTTTTATTTTAAAGGGACACAGCACCATCAGAGCAGAGCTGTGTCAAGGGGTCCTTGGGTCTGAGACATCAGGCGTATGACAGTCATTGTGTTCCTCAGACCCCACATCTGTGTGTGAACTTGACAGTCAACCCATTTGTGTCAAGATTAACTTCTCAGGATGTCGAGAGCAGGGTTGGAAGGAACATTCGATTCGGAGGCTCAGGGTCCCACAGGGAAGCCCAGGTGAGCAGGCAGGTGATGTGGGTTGAATTGTGGGCCCGCTGATGCCCACACTGGCATCAGCCTGGTCTACGCTTGACCCACTCAAGTGGTGAGGCCATCCAGCTGCCATCCAGCTGGGAGAGCTGGAGCCTCAGGACTGCGCAAATGCGCGTGTGGTGTGTGACAGGGAGATCACGGAGGGCACGTCTGCTCAGTGGCCAGGCCCAGCTGCTCCTCTCTCCCCTGCTCTGTGTGGCATGTGACACTCCTGAGCTGTATAGCAGGTGTCCCGGCCAGGCTATCAAATACAGCAGACGCCAGGGAGGCAGTGGATGAAAGGGGCCTGTCCACACTGTTGGTGGGAATGCAGAGACATGGAGATATCTCCCTGTGGAGATGGTGTGGAGACTGCTCAGAAAACCGCCACTAGAAATTCCATCCCACCCCACTGGTCCCTCTCTAGGTGTCTGCCCCAAAGAGGTGATGATCTCCCATCCCAGTGACCTGCACCACCTGCGTCTACCACAGCACAGCTCTTCCCAGTTGAGTCCTGGGAGCGGCCTCTTGTCCATCAGCAGATGAGTGGATAGAGAAAACGTGGTGTTGGGACAACAACAACAACAACAACAACAAAAGGGCTGGGGATTTAGCTCAGTGGTTCTGGCATCTGCCTTGCAAACTCAAGGTCTTGAGTTCAATGCCTGGTACCACATACCACAGTGCTGGGCGTGATGGCTCATGCTTGTCATCCCAGCACTCGGGAGGCAGAGGCAGGAGGACTGCTGAGTTCGAGGCTTGCCTGGGCTACATAGTGAGCTCAGGGCCAGCTTGAACTATAAAGTGAGATCAGAAAGAAAGAAAGAAAGAAAAAAAGGAAGAAAGAAAGGAAGAAAGAAAGAAAGAAAGAAAAGAAAGAGTATTTACACACAGTGAAGCACTATTCTGCCATAAGGAAGGATAAACTTGAGTCACGCGTAGGAAAATGGATGCACTTTGAGATCATAATGTTCAGTGAAATAAATCAGACCCACAAGCACACATGTCACATGGTTTCTGTTATGTGAGGAACCCAAAGTATAAATAAGGAGTGAAAAGAGAGATGATAGGAACCAGGGAGATGGACTCTGGAGATGGGGGTCTAGGGATAGAGGAAGAGGAGGCCTGGGGGAGGGGAGGGAAGGGAGAGGAGAGGGACTCCATGTGGTGCGGGTATGTGCCAGTTCCCCACAGGGACGCGTCCGCTGAATGTCACAAATATGTATGAAAGCACCGAGAGCAAGTGCTGTCCTGCTTTCCCCTGCTGGGCGGCCAGGGCGATGCCCAGTGGGCAAGGGGGCTCCTAGCTGCCGGAGGCCGGGAGGCCACCTCCCAACCCCGATGGAGGTCTTTAGCGAGCGCCTGGGCAGAGCAGCCTGGTAAGGGTGGAAGGTGCCAGGCTGCACTGCGTGGTCGCTCACCGTGCTGCCCAGCAGGGGGCAGCAGGGGGCAGATCTGGGCTCAGCGTCGGGCACCTGGTCCTGAGCGCAGCACCCACTGGGTGGTGAGATTCGCTGGGCCACACACTGATCCATTTTGATGTGTTTGCGATAGGGCCAGATGGACAGGCCCTGTTTCTGAGCAGAGCCCAGCACTCATTTTACATTTCATGTAATTGATTAAAACAACTGCACTGAATTAGGGGGGCTTTCAGAGCCTCACCAGGAGCAGAGCCCAGAGCTTACGGGCAGGCGGCAGCTGGCAGGAGCCTCTGGCCTGGGTTTGCACTGGGACCCCAGCTCCCTGCACCCCACCTGCTCCCCCAGGTGCCTGGCACTCCACAAAATGCATCAGCACCACGGTCCTGAAGGTTACCACTGTGATCCCATTGCACAGCTGGGGAAACTGAGGCCTCCCATCCCTCAGGCTGCGACCTCTGCTTGCCCTTGCTTATGGGAGGTCCTTCCACCGCACCCAGCAGATTACCTTACTGACTCAGTTACCCTAGGTCTGGGCCAGCACTGAGTCCGTATTAGGTGCCCAGAGATGGCAGGTAGATAAAAGTGTGAAGAAAGTTCCAGGCTCAGGGGGGCATGCCTGCAACTCCAACACTCTGGGAGGCTGAGGCAGGAGAATCACAAGTTGCAGCTCAGCCTGGGCAATTTAGCAATTTAGCACTTTAGCGAGACCCTGCCTCAAAGTACAAGATCAAAAGAGCTGGAAGAGCTCAGTGCAAAGGCCCTGGATTCCATCCCCAGTAATGGAAACAAAAAATAAATGGGTTAGCTATTGAAAGACAGGTTGGGGACCTGGGCTCCCGTCGTGAGGCCGAGAAGGGGTGGAGCTGAGGGCTCCGTGGTCTCCTCCCTCGGACGCCCTTGTGGCGATCTTCCTGCCTCAGCCTGCTGGGTGCTGGGTGCTGATGGACAGGCGTGTGCCACCACGCAGGCCAAGTCCTCCAGATCCAGGATGATGGTGACTGTCCGGATTTCCTCCCCTGGGAAGCTGCCGCCGAGACCCGGGGTCTGCCCTCCTGAGCTGTGTCCCTGTTCGGCGGAGGGGAGCTGCTGAGGGACACAGTGATGACAGCGGGGACAGCGGCATTCCCGAGACGCACTTGTCACTGGCCCTCACCCCGGTTTGTCTGGGTTGCCCCATACGGTCCCCAGTCCCGGGGTGTCTGTCACCAGCCCTTGACACTACGCACTGGTCGGCTCAGGTACCCATGGTTGCGCTTCGGCATTTTCTGTCCCTGGCTGAAAATCCGCACCATCTTTGCTGTATCTGAGGAGTGTGACTGTCTCTCCTGCTCCAGGCCCGCCTGGCTCTGTCTCCACTGCGGCGCCTCCCGGTCTCAGCGAGGCTTGAGTGCAGCTCCTCTCTCTCTTCAGCAGACGCCTGGGGGCCGCGTGCTCTCCTTGGCGGGGCTCCCCAAGCCCCTGGGATCAATGGCGGCTTTGCTTTCCATCTCCTCCTCGCAGAAGAGCCCCCCTTTATAGAGAAGGGATTTATATCCATCTCTCGCCCAGAAGTTTCTGTCTCTGGTCAGATGAGAGAAGCTCCAAAGGTCTTCTTTTTGCACCTGTTCAGTCTCACATATTTTCAGTTTAAAGGCTCTTCACACCAAAAGCCAGACAAGGGACACGCGCCTGAGATCCGAGTGCTCAGGAGGCTGAGGCAGGAAGATCTCCAGGAGCTGGAGGTCACTTTATAGTGAGAGGAATTTTCATACCAACTTTGAAGGATCCTCTCTCCTGCTCTTTCCCACCTCCTGTGCAAATAACTATGAAGATGTGCTCATCTTCATAGGGAGCCTCTGTTCCTTTAGTCCCCCCAAGGCTTACTTTCCCCCCTTCTCTTCACTCCTGTCTTTTTCCATTCACCCACCTAGTCACCTATAATCTTTCCTCAGTACACAACCTATGCAACTGTACCACAGACTCTTACAGGCAAAGAGGCCTTATTACCATCTACTACTTAGCAAATAGCACCAGGGTCCCATTAGGTTAGTTGCCTGGACTGGGCTCAAACACGAGATTCTCCTGCCTCAGCCTCCCAAAGCGTGTCCGCCATTGCAGCCAACCAGAATCTCTTGGTTATGACTGATGAAACAGAACCAGTGTGAAATAAAGAAAAGGGGCAGTACTTTGGAGTGTCCTGGATAGAAGCAGGTAAGTGACAACCCTGGAAACCCCCTGTCTGGCTCGGCACTGATTGCCAGGGTGCTGGAGGAGACACTGCTGCCATTTGGTTTAGACTTCAGTTTGTTGAGCAGCGTGCCCCAGGGGCCAGTAGATTTTCCCAGTGATGAAACAACTGTATTTTTTTGGCGGACCATGGATCGAACTCAGGACCTTGCACTTATGAAATAGGCACCAGAACCACTGAGCTAAATCCCTGGCCTAACGGTAGAGAAGAGTGGAGTTTTTCACCTTTCCAGCTCAGGCCAGTCCCTGCCTTTCCCCAGAGCCTTGGTCTCCTCTTTCCTCCAGGGTACGGCCCGGGAGGGAAGGATGAGGCCACACCGAACGGCGGCACCAAGTGCAAAATGAGGCGCGGACAGTCCAGGAAGGGGAGAGAATTGGGGCCGGGTGGAGGCATGGCCCTGGGTGCTGGGTTCAGAGCCCTCCCACTCCTGGGTAGGAGTCTTCAGGGCTGGACTGGGCAACCGAGGGACTCAGTTTCCTCATTTGCACTTGGGGATGGCAGGAGCCCCACTTCTGGGGATCAGTAGGATCATCCCTGAAAGCATCTCTCTCTCCCCTCCCCCTCTCCCTCCCTCCCTCCCCTCCCTCTCCCTCCCTCTCTCTCTCTTCCTGGAATTCAGGGCCTCATGCTTGGTGGGCAGGCACTGCACAGCTGGCTACGTCCCTGACCCCTCCGATTTTTTTTTCTTTGTGGTACTGGGATGGAACCCGGGAGCTTCACACTGAGCTCCATCCCCTGCCCTTTTTAATTTTTTGTCTTGAGGCAGGGTCTCACCAAATCAGGCTAAACTTGAACTTACATCCTCCTGACTCAGCCTCCCACACATTACAGGTGTGTGCAACCATACCCAGCTCTTTTCTGTCTTCTGTGGCCTCTGTCCTTATTCCTCCCACCTTCCCTCAGCCCCCTCCTGGCCCCCAGCCACATCCCAATGGCACTTCATGGCTAACGCTCAAATAATTCTCACGGCTCCTACCCGCACCTGGGTCCTTGCTCCTTTCCTCGATCTACCCAGGTCTGCCTGCATCAGTGTTACCGGACTCTGTGCAACCCCTCACGGGCTGGGATCAGCTCTGCCCCCTATCTGAGGCCCAGGCTTGCGGGGTTCAGGAGCTTCGCTCAAAATCAGCCTTGATGCCCAGGCTGAGAGGGCGAGTGAGAAGAGTGGTCAGGGCCTCTGGCAAGCACCCCACTGCCCGTTCTCTTTCTCAAGGGCTTTGGTTTTAAAATAATTTTGTTTTTGAGACAGGGACTCACTATGTAGCCCAGGCTGGCTTTAGACTCATGTGGCCCTCCTGCCTCAGCCTCCCTGGGATTATAGCCGTGTACTACCACACCCAGCTTTCACGGGTTTTAACAGGCTCCAGCTGGTGAAAACCAATGAAACCCAATCCCAAAACCTCAAGCCCAGCTGAAGCTCCTGCTCTCTGGAGTCTCAGGCTGGCAGGGGCCAAGCAGGGCTGGGATGCCCAGTGGGCAAGCAATGTGGCCTCACCTTGTGGGGTGTGAAGGTGGCCACCGGGGTCTCCATCTGTGACCCTAGATTCATGTGCTGGAGCCCAAGTCTCTGGTGTGGCTACTAAGGAAGAATTCATGGGTAACGGGGTTCATAGGGTGGCGCCTACCAAGAAGTGTCGCCGTTATGAGGGAGGGCAGGGCAGGCCAGACCTGAGCTCTACTGCCATGTGTGAGAACCCCGGAAGGAGCCTCTGTATCAAGGAAGAGTCTACACCAGACTTAACAACATTGTCCCAGCTGCCTTGATGTCCTGAATGGGCCCAATAAATGTCTCCCTTTCTTGGTTATTATGACGAAGTCACATGGGGCGGGATTGGATGGCTAACTAAAGTGGATGAGGACACAGTGTAATGTTACAAGGTGATTTTCCACTAGGTGGCGCTCGGCATTAGCGGTCACCATGTTTTGTGATCACACCTGGTAAAGACCCTCAGGAGAGAGGACTCCAGAGCTGCTTCGGGAAGTGGCCAGGATGGTGGGATGAGTGTGTTCAAAGCAAGGAGAGGATTCGGAGTGGGGTTCATGACAATGTATCTTTTCACCTAATAACTTTAAAAAATGTCAATATTCACTATGTATTTTGACCACTATTGTTTTTGTTGTTAGACTGAACCCAGGGCCTCACAGCTGCTAGACAAAGGTGCTACCACCTCCAGCTCAGAGAGCACATCCTAATTCTCTGAGGAACTGTCACATGTTTTGTGCAGGGGCTGTACTGTTTACATCTGTGTTTGCTTTTCCTGGGGTCAGCCAAACCATCAGTGTTATACAAAGCACAGATTAGTCTTTTCTAATGGTCGTGCGAGGGACTCCACTGCAGGACAGAATGAATCTGTTGACCCACCACCCATGGGATGGGGATTCTCACCCACTCTGGGCTTCAGGGGCCAAGCCTCTTCCCCTGGGGGGGGCATGTAGGAGGGGACTGTGGGGTCACAGAGGGGCTGCTGAGGGGCCCCCGTTTTTGCTGTAGAATAGTAGAGAATAGTTACAAATTGTGAGGTGTTAAAATAGCATTGCTCATATTACACATGAGGCTTTGCGGTTGACCTTTTCCATTTCACATTCCTTCTTACCATTGTGTAATTAAACCTTTTATTTTAAAGTAACTACAATGGTAAGAAATAAGACAGAGCAATCCCATGAACCACATAGGCAGTTTTCTCCAGTATTGACATCTTGCAAAACTATGGGGCAGAATCACAATAGCTGTTTTGAGACTGATAAAATCTATTCATTTTATTCCTATATATATCTGCAGTGTTCTGTCTCCTTTTGAGATGAGGTCTCACTTTGTAACTTAGGTTGGCCTTGAACTTATGGTGATCCTCCTGCCTCAGTCTCCCTAGTGCTGGGATGGCACTAGCACCAGGCTTCTCATTTACATTTTCATCATGGCAGCAATGTTCTGGGAATGGAGGGGTTCCTGTGCATAGGGCAGTGACTTCCAAAGCCAATCTATCACCAGCCAGGACAGCAGATATACTGGTTTCTTTGATCTGTTCATGAAATTTAAAATTTACAACAAAGCCTACAGAACATGGTACACTGGGAAAGCCTACAGAACATGTTCTTTGACTGTTGTTTACTTTTCCTTTGCATTAATATTTTACCAAGTGTTCTGGATTCTGTCTGAGCAGAGGGAATCAGTAAACTGCTGCTTGCTTTGGTTACTAGGTGAGTCAGCTTTTCATTGTGGGGAGAAAACACCCAAGAACAACACCGTGAAGAGAGGGTGGACCTGGCTCACGGTTGTAGGGGATTCGGTCCATGGTCGGTAGGCCCGTCATGGTAGAAGGGTGTGGGGGAGAAAGCTGCTCAGCCCATGGTGACTGGGAAATACATCAGAGACACAGAAACAGAGGGGACAACATATATCTTTCCTGACCACGCCCCTTGCAATCTTCCTCTTCCCCACCCCCAACTCCTAAAGGCCCATGCAGATATCACATCAATAGAGTAATCCATGGATGAGGTTAACACCCTCATGGTCAAATCACCTTCCAAAAGCCCCTCTCTGAACACATGAGCCTATTGGGGGACATTTTAGATCTAAATCAAATAGAGCGGGTTTGGATCAAGCCGCAGGGGCAGATGCAGGAAGGGCTAAGGGAAGAGGATATTGACCTATTAATATGTTCTTCTTTTTTGGTGGCACACATCTGCAATCCTAGCACTGTATAAGGTTGAGGCAGGAGAATCTCATGTTTGAGTCTAAATGGGCCACTTAGTAACTTAGTGAGACCCTGTCTCAAAATAAGATAAAAGAGAAAGAAGAATGTCGCTCAGTGCAGAGTCCCTCGGTTCAATCAGCAAGACTAAAAAAAAGTATGAATATGTGTTTATTTTTCTTAAAAAGAAAACTATATTTAAAACTTCATTTAAAAGTTCTGGACTATATTGATGACAGGCTTTTTAGAAACATTTTTTTTATAGTGGAAAATTTCAAACACAGGCAAAAATAGCATAGTGTGATGAGCCAGATCTTCTCTCAACTTGACCTCCACCCATTTGCTTCCCTCCCAGCCTGGATTATTCTGAAGTAATTCCAGCCATATCCATATTCCATCTGTAAAAATAATAACTAGTCTCAAGTAATGTGCAATGCACCCTTGAAAATTCTGTGAAATATACTGAAGATGAGAATTTTTTTTTTTTTTTTTTTGCTTTTGAGACAGGGTCTTGCTTTGTAGTTCAGGCTGGCCCTGAGCTCACTATGGTGCCCAGGCAAGCCGCCGCGAACTCATCAATCCTCCTGCCTCTGCCTCCCGAGTGCTGGGATTACAGGCATGAGCCACCACGTCTGGCATTGTGGTATGTGGTGTTGATTGTTGGGTGTGTCTCCATACCCAGCATTATATGTGCGAGAAATTTTTTTTTTTTTTTTGCTTTTTGAGACAGGGTCTCGCTTTTGTAGTTTAGGCTGGCCCTGAGCTCACTATGGTGCCCAGGCAAGCCGCTGCGAACTCAGCAATCCTCCTGTCTCTGCCTCCCAAGTGCTGGGATGACAGGCGTGAGCCACCACGTCCGGCATTGTGGTATGCGGTGTTGATTGTTGGTGGGCGTGTCTCCATGCCCAGCATTATATGTGGTTACTGGGGATCAAACTCAGGACCTTGCGCTTGCGAGGCAGGCGCCGGAACCACTGAGCTAACCCTCCGGCCCGAGAATTTTTTTTTTTTGAAAAAGGGTCTCACTATGTAGACCAGGCTGGCTTTGAACTCATGCTGATCTTCCTGCCTCAGCTGCCACCGTGGCTGGCTGAGAATGAGGAATTCTTTTATTTTGTTTTTGTTTTTTGAGACAGGGTCTCGCCTTGAAGTTCAGGCTAGCCCTGAGCTCACTATGTAGCTCAGGCAAGCCTTGAACTCATCAATCCTCCTGCCTCTGCCTCCCGAGTGCTGGGATTACAGGTTTGAGCCACCAAGGCCAGCAGGATGAGGAATTCTTACCAATACTTTGTTTCCTATCTCAAGTCTCCCCTTCCATGCCCTACAGCTTCTCCCCCAACCTCCCCTTTCTCCTCTGCAGTATCCTCTAATCTCCGGTCCTCTCCTTTCACCCTCTGTCTCTCTTCTGAGGCTGAACTGACCCTTGACTCTGTCCTGCATGCGGTGAGCCTCCTTCTTTGACTTAGTTTCCCTAGGTGAAGCAGTAGGCGGCTAGACAAAGATAGGCCTGAAGCACCTGTTTGTTGTTATAAATTCAAATGCAGAAGAATTAGTTCAAACTTGGCAGAAATCTTCAAAGTCTTTCCCAAAAAATCCTTTATGAATCACTGTGAAATTCTAAATCGTGAGAATCAACGAACATGTTGACTGTATAGGCCTTTTTTTCTTTATTCTTTTTGGTTTTTCTTTTTTAAAATAGGGTCTGGCTATGCAGCCCAAGCTGGGCTCAGACTCATAGCAATCGGGGTCCAGTGGGCCATCAAGAGCTCTCCTGGGGTCAAACCCATCCTGGGCCCGGGCACAGTGGGTGCACAGAAGATGCCAGGTGTGGGGCTTCTGGTGGGCCAGGGCGAGGGCTGGGTTGGGGCCTCTCTCCCCTCCCTGGAAGCCCATCCCCACAGCCCCCAGGGCTCAGGCCATGAGTCCACCCTCTGTCTGGGGTCTCAGCTGGACAAGGTGGTGGGGCTCTGTTGCGCAGAACTCTGCCCAGAGCAGCTGGACCATGTCTTTGCCCAGGCCTGCAGGGTCTTGGCCAGCCTGAGGTTCCTCCCAGGCTCGTGCTTTGTCTTCCCACGTCCCCATCCTCCAAGGCTTCCAGGTAGGAAGCCTGAGGCCTGGCCAAGCCTCCCTGCCCATCAGGAAGGTCCCGGCAATTACAGAGGACAGTAGCTGGTTGCCATAGAAACTGCATATGGCTGCAGCTGCCAACTGTCCTTTCCTGGACCGCTCGCTCCTGCTTGAGTCAGCATCTCACGGGGTGTGACACCGCCATGTCCCACCCTTCGCCCCAGGCCCGGCTTTCTGTCCCCATGGTTGTCTGGGGCTAAGCCCACAACAGCGCCCTCCCATCTCCTTGGGACCCCCAGCACCGTGACTGCATTGAGGGGTTTGGGGAGCCCCCGCCTCTGGTTTTGACCACTAGATTACTTGAGAATCCCCGAAGCAGTGCTTCTCAAAGTGGGTGCTCAAAGCACCTGAGCCCTCATTAGAAACAAGAACTCCCTGGGGGCCGGAGATTAGCTCAGTGGTTCCGGCGCCTGTCTCGCAAGCGCAAGGTCCTGAGTTCAATCCCGGGAACCACATAGAATGCTGGGTGTGGAGACTCACGCCTGTCATCCCTGCACTCAGGAGGCAGAGACAGGCGGATTGCTGAGTTCAAGGCTTGCCTGGGCTACATAGTGAGCTCAGAGCCAGCCTGAACTACAAAGTGAGACCCTGTCTCAAAAAGAAAAGAAAAGAAAAGAAAAGAAAAGAAAAGAAAAGAAAAGAAAAGAAAAGAAAAGAAAAGAAACAAGAACTCCCTGGCCTGAGGTGGACTGCTGTCAGAGGCTCCGGAGCTGGGCCGGTGATTTGTCTGGAACACGTGCCCTGGCTCTGCCAGGTGCTGGTCCTGAGGTGGGGCCCCTGAGCCCGCTCTCCTCCTGGTGACGGCGGTGATGCTGAGGGAGGCCAGGGTGGCTGGCGGGTCCTTGTTGGAGCCTGTGTCTCAGGCCCTTCCCAGTTCTGCAGCCCAGGGGCTCAGCCTGGGGCACGGCTGACTCGGTTTCTCAGTTTTCTTCCTGGCCCTCAGGTGCGGCCTCTTCCTCTGGCAGGTCCTCATGTGGGTTCTGCTGCACGCCCCTGGTTCTTTCCCTCCTCCACCCTCATGACCTCTGTCTCCTCAAGAAGAGGGCTTCCAAGTCCAGTCACAGCTGGGCCAGGACCTCAGCGTGTCACTGTGGAACAGGTCGGTCTACATGGCCCAGCCCACTCCTTCCTGCATGAGGGACACCAGGGGCAGCGGGGTCTCAGGGCGAGGCTGGGTGAGCACTTCCGGCCCTCCAGGGTCAGCAGAGCCTTCCAGCTGGGCAGAAAGCGGCATGCCAGCGCCCTCCCTGACTTCAGGCACAGCCCACTCCCCGGGAGAGCCAGACCTATTGATTCCAGAGGCTGAAAAGGTCAGGCAGAAAATTGGCCAAGATGCAGGAGCATCCTTAGGAGGAGGAGGGGTTCATGGCCACCAAACCAGAACTGCTGGGGCCTGGGAGCCAGCGGAGACAATGCGGGGCCACAGGACTGCCCAGCCTGTCCCTGCAGACACCTATGCACAACGCACGGCTGTCACTGTTGCTGTCGCAGTGACACTGGTGACCAGGACAATCACGGTGACATGCCCTACACTCACTTCTCCTCCGCTCCGGAGGGCTCTGTGGTGGCATCACCCATGAGCACGGGGTGTGTCTGACCCCAAGGGGTCCAGCCGCTGGCTCCTTGGGCACACAAGGGCTGTGGGGAGCCATCTGCCCACAGGTGCCTGGCATGGCCCTCTGACTCTGTCACTATGCTGAGGGGAGAGATGGCAGTGACAGGGCTCATTTCTTTGGGTGCCCAGTGCCCCGCAGTCCCGCCTTCCCTAGAGTGCTTCTCCTAGAGCAAGGACTCCTCAGGGACAGTGTGGCCTCGATCAGCGCTGAGTGCCAGGCACTGTCCCTTATGAGCTGTGTGACCTTGACATATTTCTTTTTTTTTTTTTTTTGCTTTTTGAGACAGGGTCTCGTGTTGTAGTTCAGGCTGGCCCTGAGCTCACTATGGTGCCCAGGCAAGCCGCCGCGAACTTAGCAATCCTCCTGTCTCTGCCTCCCGAGTGCTGGGATTTACAGGCGTGAGCCACCACGTCCGGCATTGTGGTATGCGGTGTTGATTGTTGGTGGGCGTGTCTCCACGCCCAGCATTCTATGTGGTTACTGGGGATCAAACTCAGGTTCTTGCGTTTGCGAGGCAGGCGCTGGAACCACTGAGCTAACCCTCCGGCCCCCTTGGCATATTTCTTAACCTCTCTGAACCTCCAGTGCCACTGTGTCCCCGGGAGGTCACAGAGCCACAGCAAAGCAGCATCTGTGACTGTGAGGCTTAGAGAGTGGCCAGAGGGCGAGTGCTGGGCTGGGCACACAGCCCGAGGGGAAGCATTGGGTTGGAGGCTGATCCTCGGTGCAGGGCGGGGAAGACGGAAACCTCTCAGGTTAGCTCACATGACCTGTGCCAAAGCAGCTCCCACCAGGCCCAAGGCCCAGGGCCACCGTGTCCGGGTCAGCTCCAGGAGCGGTGGGGATTTGGCTAAGGACAGTGCGCAGAGAGATGGCCTTGGAGATGGCCCTGCAATGCAGACTCAGGAGGATGGTGGGAATACTCCTTTGATTTTATTTTTCCTTTTGGAGATAAGTTCTTTTTTTTTTTTTTT
>PVIC010017074.1:0-33169 GCA_004025085.1 Thryonomys swinderianus
TCCATAGAACAAGCTTAAATAGATGCAAAGGAATCAAAGTTATCCCCTGCATATTATCAGACCATAGTGCCTTGAAACTGGAGCTGAATAGCAGAAGTAATTCCAAGATCCTCACAAACACATGGAAATTGAACAACTCTCTGTTAACCAACCAATGGGTCACAAAAGAAATTAAAGAAGAAATTAAACAGTTCCTACCTTTCAAAACACTTAAACATTCTTTCAGTTTTCAGTTACAATGAGAAGGAACTTTCAAAAGAAGGAAAAACGAGTTTCCCCAACAGAAGGACTCCCCCTTTGGTCTTCCAGCTTGTTCCAGCTACTGTTCTTTGTCCTGTCAAATTTGTTCCTGCAAGTAATGGTTTCACAACATCCAATTTTTATAAGAGCCTATTTCTCTTCCCTAGCCCAAGACCACCAAGATGTGCTAGTTTACAAACTGTCACGGTTTAAATAACTGCCTTTGTTCTGCTTCTGTAAACTCACTCGATGACCCACAAGTTCAGCATCTTTATGTAAACCAACCCCCCTGTGCCACCATGTATAAAACTAGAGACATTTCTTTGTTCTGGGCTCAACCTTTGGATTTGAATCCACTGAGCTAGTGTGTACCTTAATAAATCCCCCCGTTTCACCTGTTGGTCTCCAAACTTTTAAATTCTGCAAAAACAAATTCAACAGAAAATCAATTCTTCATATTTAATGTTAAATGAAGTTCTCGGTTAAGCACTTAATTTTTATTATAAATGAAATCTGAAATATTTTTACTGGACAGTACTGTCTCAGGCTTAGCATTTAAAACAATCTTTCTATTTTTTTTTTTGAGACAGGGTCTCGCTTTGTAGCTCAGGCTGACCCTGAGCTTACTATGTAACCCAGGCAAGCCTCAAACTCAGCGATCCTCCTGCCTCTGTCTCCCGAGTACTGGGATTTCAGGCGTGAGCCATCACGCCCGGCACTGTGGTATGTGGTATTGATTGCTGGTGGGCATGAGTCGCCACGCCCAGCATTATATGTGGTCACCAGGATCGAACTCAGGACCTTGCGCTTGCGAGGCAGGTGCCGTAACCACTGAGCTAAATCTCCGGCCCAATCTTTCTATTTTTATTGAAATAACTCAAAACAATCACACTTATCATGCTTGGTTCAATTAATTATACAAAATAATACTTCTTTTAAAGTGTTTATTTTTATGGGCAGAACATAGTTTACCCGAATGCTATATCTTTTAAATTTTTCTTTTTCTTATATTCTTTACGGTGCAAACATCTATAAGAAAATATCGCCTTGTGTAGCTGCTCTGGCTAGTTTAACTTCCAGTAGAGAAAAAGTGCTATTGGTTACCATGACAACCTTATTTTCCAAGAAGTCCCTGCTTTGTACAAACAGAAGCGATCATTATTATTCAATGAAAACTCTGATAAAGATCTTTATTCTTTAATAGTTTTTGATACTCTTTGAAGCATTCCTTTCTACAAAGTGAAATGGCTCTTTAAGGGAGAATATAAATATACTGAGTTTTCCTCAGAGAATGTCACTTTTGTCACCAGTTTATCAATCAATTATAGGAGATGAGTACAAGGTGTACCTTTTAGATACTTGTCAGAAATATCTACTATGAACAGACACTAACTAAAAGCTTAAGAGATATTTCTAATATTTAAAAACATATTTCTTCAAATTCCCTGACTTCTCTATATGTGTATTGACATACTCTGAACAGACTCTAAAAGCTTAAGAGATATTTCTAATATTCAAAAACATATTTCTTCAAATTCCCTGACTTCTCTATATGTATTCACATATATTCTCTATAAGTATTCACATACTAGTGTATTTGGAATTCTTATAACCTTCTAAAGTGGGTTATAAAATGAGAGCTTCTAAAACTCATGATATCAATAAGAACAGAGATGGAGTAAGTTTCAGAAGAGGAACTATCTAGAAATTATTCAATTACTTTGCTATTCTCTGCCTTTCCCTGCATTTGTTTCCTCTTAAGGTTAGTTTTCCTTATGACAGTGATAACCTATGGCTTCTAGGAATTCTATGCATTCTTATGAATATCTAGTATAAAATGAATATAACTCATAGAGCTTCAAAAAACAATCTCTCTTCATATTTGTTTGTCCTGAGTAGATCCTGTGCCCAAATCCTAAATCAGGCACTCTAGTCAGAGAGATGGCATGTGCTTACCGATTTGGGCCAATCACTGCCCACCTCTTAGAATACTGCTGCTGATTTTGAAGTGTGGAGTCTTCTTCTGGAGGTATTTCCTAGGTTCTTTCTGTCCTGATCGAAGAATTGATAAAGATAAGCACAAGTGGTAGCAAAGTTTTATCAAATACAGGCAAAGGAACAGGCTCTGTGAGCAAGTTTGGGCCAAGTGAAAGTAGCAAAATAAGTATACCCCATAGCACAAAGGCAGGCGGCCATACAAAAGAAAACACAGTGGCCAAACCTCAGCATAGGCTGTCCTTTTCATATTACCCACTGCTCGGGCTGGCATCAGGTCTAGGCCATCTTATTGAAAACCTGCCCAAGTTCTCGGGGGAAGTCCACGTGCAGGGATTTGGGAACTGTTCTGCACATGTGTTCCTGGACCTTCTCATGCTTTCCCAGCCAGTTTTAGTCATGCCCTACCTTCCTGTCTCAAGAGGGTAAGGTGGGAGGACAGGGTGTTCCACAAAGTGCATGGAGGGCATAGGAGAGGCAGAAGTATCTGAATAAAGTTAATCAGCTTTTATAAATATGAAGGGATTGTGAGTCAGTGTCTCCAAGCACCAATTACCCACTATAACCACAGAGCAATATCCATTGCTATATTGATCGTGAGCTATACTGTGCTTACACATGTTCTCACTATAACACGAGGCAACACACTGTCATGGATTTTCAGATGCACAATGTTAATAAAAGTATTTTGAGAAAAGTATGGGTAATATTGCCAGCCATCATGTGGCAGAATGGACATTATTCATCACTCTTCTTGGAAACCTCTCCATGAGAGTTTGGCAAACTTACTTTCAGAGGTCAAATATTAAAAATTGTAGGCTTTGCTAGCCAAAAGTTCTGTCCCAAATATTCAAGCACTATACCCTGCAAAATGCCTTAGACAATAAGTAATCAAATGATTATGGTTATGTTTCAATTAAACTTTCGTTATAAGTATAGGAGCAGGACGGGAATGGCCCATGGGCTGAATCTCCTGTTGCTGGTCTCCTGTTTGTCATACTAAACTTTTCTTAAAATGAAGTGGAAAAAATTATATCCTTTTGAGGAATGCGTACATTTTTTAAATCTGGTGGCAAAAACTCTAAAACTCATCCTGTTTTACTCTTTTCCCTGTTACCAGAAAGCTGAGAGCTAAATTGAGTGTTTCTCTTAATAAGTACTGCTTCTTGTTCTTTTTGGTAAATGAACCCATTTCCTTCTTGTGGTCTCATATCTCTACTTTTATATAACTTTTTAAGTCTGTGTATAATTTAATATTGTGACATCTCCATATTGTTTGTGAAAATACATAAAGTAAAAATTCGATGTAAATATTTCAGCTTCTTCCTTCACATGCACACACAGCTAAATTTGTCTCCTTCAAACTCACTACACAAATGAACACACTGAGATATAGATATCATTGTAATCACCAGCCAAGGAAATTTAATTCTCCAACTATCATCTTGATTTCCTGCATCTGAATCTAGTTTATTTTAGAGTAATAATAATATAAATAAAATATAAATTAATAGATCCATTCCAGAACTGTCACACTGTCACACTGCCAATTGTCTTTAGTTTTCCCATCGGTAACAAACCAATAGGCCTCACCTACTCTCTCACAACTCTGCTATTTTATTCTACCTAATATTACTGAATCATTACTTTCCCTCTTTTTCTCACAGCCTGCATTCCTATAAGCTTGTTTCTAACCTCAGATTTCACTTGCATGGTGAGTACTCTGTCTTCCTGCTTCTTCCACTTCCATAATACAGTGAAGGGGTTGGTGAAGGACCCCAGTTCACAAAGGCTTTTGAAGCATTTGGTAAACTTTTGTTTTCGTTTGCAAATTCTGTATTTGATGATGACCATGATCATGGCCATCTTCACACAGAAACATGAACGTGGCCATCTTTTCCAGAACTGTGGAATGCATTTTGTGAACTGAGATACTGCTACCCACATGTGAGTTCTGTAGCTTTTCTGAAATTCTTTCAGTCCTTATAGTGCTGTTGCTACTAATCCTTCTCCAAAGATCCTTTCTAGGCTGTTCTCCAGCTCTAGGCTCTGATTGATATTAATCCCTCAAACGTTCTCAATTTTTTTTTTTTTTTTGCAGTACCAGGGATTGAACTCAGGCCCTTGTGCATCCAAGGTTGATGCGGTACCACTTGAGCTAAACCCCCAGCCTCAAATATTTTTTTTTTCTGATCTTCAACATTGCTCTGTGACTACGAGGATCATCTTCTCTTTTACTGTTTGTTTTAACAACTCTAGGTCAGAGGCCATAATCATAATAACCTTTGATTGAAAGAATTAACACAAGTGGTCCTCAGAATTGGCTCTCAGTGGCCTCAGAAGACAGAATGGAGGAGCAAATCAACAAGTGCGGTCATACCATAGTGCACTGACTTTAGTTCATTAGCTTCTGCTCACTAGCATGTCAGCCAGAAACTGTATATAAACTTTTCCAGAAAGATAAGCACAAGCCTATAAAGCACTAAGCATTAATGTAATGGAAAAATTCATCACAGTCCCTCTATATTTGACAATATGAGATTATCCAAAAAAATAATTAGAGAGAAAACAATTACTTTAATTTTTTTTAGGGATTACTACTAGAATGTCCTTTAACTCTATGCCTCGGAATTTTTCACTAGAAGTATTTTATTTTTGGTGTTAAAAAATAACTGGAGTCAAGTATTTCTTTTTAATGCTAAAATTTTACAGAAGACTAAGCTTTTTTGAGAAAAATTTCATTAGGGACCAAACAAGAAACTGAGCACATATTTCATTGAAATTTTCTCCTTCCTACAGAGTCAAAGAGGATAAATTAGGTTAAAATCAAACACTTAGAAAAGCACATATTTTGGAAGATATGCTCTAAAGCTTTGGCTAGAATGTTGAAGCATATATTAAATATGGTTAATTTTATTAAAACTTTGTAGCTCTGATGTGGGAACCTACCTATGCTTAGGATATCAGGAAAGATATCCTATTGAGTCTGATCATGATATGTATATAAAATATACCAATAAAGATAAAAAATAATAAATAAAAATAAAAGAAATAAAATACATTAAAATTATGTAGACATAAATAAGAACTATTTCAATGAAAACACTCCAGTAATTATCATCATCACCAGAAAAAATTTACATGCTTTGTGATGGCACTGAGTAGTGCACCTTGGGCCTTTGCACTGAGATATATCTCCAGGCTTTGTTTTGTTTTGGGAATTTTGTTTTGTTTTGTTTTGTTTTGTTTTGTTTTGTTTTGTTTTGTTTTGTTTTTGAGACAAGGTCATGCTAACCACTAAATTGTCCAGGCTGGGCTCCAACTTATGTTCCTCCTGCCTCAGCCTCTCCAAAGGCAGAGATTTACAGATGTGTGGCACCATACTCGTTTTAATACTATTTTATGCAGAAATAAAAACAACACATTTACAGGGAGAAGATATTTAACAATTCCATTTTGCTCCAGTCTACATAGACACACAAATACCAGAATTGAACTAAGCAAAAGTGGTATCTTTAGTTCTTGATTCACAATAATGTAAAAGTCAATCAACTAAAAGAATCACATTTCAAAATCACATTTCAAAATTTCAATTACGATGTAATTCAATTTAGAAATGAAAACAGGTCTTTGCAAACCTGTTTTGTTTTTCTCACAGCCTGCATTCCTATAAGCTTGTCTCTAACTTTAGATTCCACTTGCATTGTCAATATCTCTTTGTCTTCCTGATCCTTCTACTTCCATAATACAGTGAAGTGGTGAAGAACCTCAGTTCAACAAGGCTTTTGAAATATTTGTTAAATTTTGTTACATGAAGAAATAAAAACTGACACTATAGTTTGCTTATTACTAACTTTAACACTATCAAATATTGTAAAAACATATTTTCAAATTGCTTCTGAGTTTATTTTTAAAAATCAATAATGCTGTGTTATGACAAGGTTTATAATTAGGCCTTTCCATAAGAGAGATGAAAAAAAAAGAGGTAAATCAACTAAAATTCACACCTATTGGCTCATGACCAAACCAAGATCGTAAAACTTTTCTCAGATCACTATCCATAGAACATAAACCCACTCTATGATGCATTTAAAAATAGTACCAGTGTATACAATTCATTTCTGATGTCAGAGATAGAATCAGGAAGGAGACTTTGTTGGAAATATACATAGTAAAAATCTGAGAAGTTTTACATTTGTATTATGACATTAAAATTGTCTCATCAAGTGAGTTCAGGGCAAGCCTAAACATAAAATGAGACCCCGTCTCAAAAAAAAAAAATCTTCTTTATCCAGGGAAGGAATAAATATGATTCTGAAAGAAAATAAAAGAGCATGTATATAGGGGGTGGGGTGGTGTGGGTGGGTAGGGATGTGGGTAAAAATGAGAATTAACTTGTATCATATACTGGTACAAATCCCCCAGTGTTATGTGTGATTGTGAGATGTATATAAAATGTACCAATAAAGAATTCAATTTAAAAAAAAAAGGGCTAAGTGGTTCCAGTGTCTGCCTGGCAAGCTCAAGGTCCTGAGTTTGATCCCTGGTACCACCTACCACAATGCTGGGAATGGTGGCTCATGCCTGTAATCCCAGCACTTGGGAAGCAGAGGCAGTAGAACTGCTGTGAGTTTGAGTCTCGCCTGGGCTCCATAGTGCACTCAGGGCCAGCCTGAACTACAAAGGAAAACCCATTCTCAAAAAAAGTAAATAAATAAAAATAAAAATAAAACTGTCCCATCAACATTTGTTAAACATTGTTTCCAAAGTTTTCTCACAAAAAAATGGAGAAGGCAGTGACCTACGACAAATTATCTGAATATTCCTCCTCTGAAATATTCCTCCTCTTTCACCCACACTAGGACATCTGTAAATTACTAAAAATGATTGTTTTCCCATTAAAATTATTATCATGTGATAGCGATTGGTGTTTTATTACAGTGAAAGAAACTCCTGAAAGAATCATCAGAACTCTTCTACCCACAATACTTTGACACTAAATGTATCCCACACCACTGACACTAACAACATGTCTTGTAACTCAGTTCAATTCTGGCCCTACTTGAGACAGACTATTTCAGAGGCCAGACAGAAGTCCTAGGTGGTCATCCATGTTTCCAACCAAAAAGCTATAACTTAGAGGTTGCTGTTATCCTTCCCTCAGACTTGATAGTTTGTTACAGTGGCTTACAAATGTCAGAAAAGCCTTTTATTTCTTATTACTGGTTTGCTCTACAGGATGCAATTCAAAAACAGCCAAACAGAATGGAAACATTACAAGTTATGAAGGTAGTCTCGCCTCCCCAACTCAAATGCTTATCAGCCAAGAAGCCCTCAGTTACCTTAGGGTTTCCATGGACATTTCCTTACCAGGAACAAGTTGATTAAGTCATTGGCCACTGGAAGAAGTTGGGATTGGAGTCAAAAGTTCCAATTCTAATCATGACTTGATTTTTGGGGGGACCAAAGCTTCTCCTGAAACTATTCAGGTGCCTAGTAAGAGTAGCTTCATTAGAACAAAAGATTTCTTATCGTTCAGGAAATTAAAGAGTATTTAGAAGCTCTGTGTCAGGAGTTTGAGGCAAAGACCAATATTACAATAAAAAGTCTCTTACTCTACCTGTGACACAGGAAATAACTGTGCAAGAGTTCTCAAAACTTTATGACAGGAACCAGCGACAAAAACTAAATATGTGCTCAAATTAAATCACACCATCTGTTTACATCTAAAAACAAATTTGAGGTTTTTAAATTAATTTTTATCTTTACTGGTTGAGCTTTGTTTCCATTTTCATTTTGATATGACAGTATAGCCAAAATTTAAGGAAAATTTAAGTAATGAAATTAGACTAAGAAATTCTGAATTTTAAATAATAGTGTTCAATCTCTCTTGACTATATGAATGTTATTATAACTTAAGATGTATTTCATATATATAGATACTAAAATCATAAATAATGGATAGAATGTTGGGGAAATCTTATGAAAACTCATGGTGCTATCAGTCGAAATTTTTCTGACAGCAGCATGAGGTATGTTTATTCTTTTAGACATTTCAAATATTTACTCACATACTCTCAAATATCCCAATATACTTACAGGTCCCATGACAGAATCTAAATTATCAAATTGGAGATATATATTCCAAAGTTTATACCTCATTATTTTTAAAACTCTTAAAAGAGTTTGCTTTCATAATGTTTAAAATAAAAATAAGAGGGGCAGGAAAACAGTACCTTGAATTTCACTCCCTAGTTCTTGAATTTACCCTTTTTCTTCATGTGAAAAGTATTCCCTTTCTCTTTTTCTTCTCTCCTCAAAATTGATGGCTCTTCCCACTCCATCTCCCTGTTAATGAGATGCTCCTGTAATTGTAAAGAGAAATGAATAAGCCCAGTGACCCAGGAGCAGCCAGCTGGCTTTCAAAGGGTAGGACTAGCAAGGGAAAGAAAAGAGCAACATCCTTCCTTTTCACATTCTCCTCTACAATTTAAGTGCTTCCTAGTTTAAATTCCCCTGCCCAGATGAAATACTAAATAGTACTTTGTTTCACTCCACTCTGCTTCTGTAGGCTGATGCTTTTCCTTCAGCTGAGGTCAGAGAGACAAGTGCCCAGACTATTAATCTAGCACAGGGATCAGCATGTCTCCTCTCTAATGATGATGTATAATAATGATGAGTTAAGAGGAAATCTTTCTCTTTGTGCTTTATTAACTATGCTTCATTTATTATACTTACCAAACTTAGTCCAATTTAGAAATGTATCAATATATTTTCTTCCTATTATCTCCTCTTCCTCTTAACTAATGAGGAATTCACTTAAAATTATAAACTGTTGGAAATGGGTTATGATTATGCAAGTTGTTCTAAGCCTAAATTTCACTTCAATTCTATCTTCAAATTCATGAGTATCCTTAAAGTGCAGTCGATATGGATCTAATTGAAATGAGCAGCACTAGCATTATTCTAAAGTCTACCAGTCTTCAAATTCCAGAGAGGAAGACTACCCTGATTGAAAAAGGAAGGTAGTGCATGACTAAAAGTGGCTGGGAAAGGAGACATGGTAAGATCCTGGAATACATGTCAAGAACAGTTCTCAAAGCCCTGTACATGAAATTCTAATGAGGAATCAAGTGGGTTTTGGACAGGATGATCTAGACCTACCATTACCCTGAGGAGTGACTGATATGAAAAGACAGGACACACTGGGTTTTTGACCACTGTGTTCTCTCTTGCACGGTGGCCCACTCTCTGTACGGTGTACCTCTTTTCCTACATTTCCATGACCCAGACTTACTTTACAGAGCCTCTTTACCTATCTTTAATAAAAACTTGCCTGTCTTGAAAAGTTCTTTGCTCAGGACAGAAAGAACCTAGAAAGCAACTCTAGAAGGAAACTCCAGCATCCTAAACCCAGTAACACTGTCACATTCACTGCTGCATTCCTAGGGAGTAGATCTGTTATGGCATTTCATATGTATCTGCTGGGTGAGTGAGTCTTTCTCCTCTTAGCCATCAAAAGATTACTGCAAACAGTATTTGTCTTTACAATTCACCTTTCAAAGAAACTAACAAAGAACTCACTTAAAATTAAATGATATTCTACATTAAATTATGGGAAGGACACTCACAAAGGATTTTTTTTGTGTGATTAAGTTACTATTATTATAAATAATGTTGTGGCAAGAAGTGCTCCCCCAATGAAATTATAAGCTGTTGGGAACAACCCTGTTTGGGAGAAATAATTAGAAGGTCAAAACTGACCAGGCCTTCCTATAGACATACTTTGGACTTAACTGTGTTGCAAAAGAATCCTGTTTGTGAGGAATAATTGGAATGCCCTTCCTGGTTGTCTACACTTTGCATTCATCTCACCTTCACCTTGGATAACAACAAAGACTCTGGTCGTCCCACATGTTGTGATGCTTCAAGGTGGAACTGCTTCACTGCCGTGTTTACCCTGCCTTCTGAGTTTTTATTGCATTTTTATTACTGGAGAGGTGCTGAATAAAAGTGTGGCAGGCTGGGGCCTGGGGTCTCTTGCTACCCAGAGTAGCGTGGATCAGGCCCAAGCTCAGTTTCTCTAAACTATCTATTATTTTGCTGTGTGCCGTGGGCTCACAGACTAGAACCTAAATCCAGAGGTCCTAGTTATGTTCCCTTCCTGTGGATCCTACAACAAGCTATATTAGGAAATTAAAGAAGAACAGTACCTTAGTTGAGCTGCTCGCTTGTTTATTACTGGTGTTCTACACTAGGACTATGAGCTAGTGTACTATTAGCATGCATTTCAATAAATGTTCAGATACAGAACAGACTCCCAAGAAGACTACTAGTCATGCATTATAAAATGTAGATTACATATAATTATTCCCATAAACATCTACTGTTCACCATTTATGCACGGGATAATGTAGTAGGTCTTACCAAACTTGCCTGTTGATTAGGAAAGAAATTAGTCAACAAAATAAGCAAAGAAAGTCAAACCCAATTGTTCCCATAGCACCAATCTATCTTCTTTAATGTATTTTGGGACATTTGTTCAAATGCGTCCTACAATGCTTCCAAAACTTTCATAGAATGGAGAAGTGGAAAAAGCTAGAAAACTATGCTTAGTCACATTATGCAACTATGTTTGTGGAATGTGGTTGCCACATTCATAGGTAAAACTAGAGTATATGTCATTTGCTTATTTTAGCCCCACTGTCCCCTCCTAAGGGCTTTGATGTGACCATATATTGGAATTATTTCCTCCATTCAAGGAAATATATAAACAACTTCCTGCCTGAGACAGTAATTCCCTCTCCTGGCCACTGGTTGATTCTCATCATCCGGTTGCCCTCCTAAGGTTTCTCCCCAGCACCATTTGGCTGTTGTTTCACAGTGAGCCCCACACATTTAATTGCATTTTAAGATCTGGCTTGAGATGAGCTCAGCTTTGACTTTGAAAATCCTTTACCTCTTGCGCTTAGTCTCTCAGAGTCAGGGCCAACTTGACAGAAGTGCAAGTAATCCAGGCAGTCACAGAGAATCACATGATGAGAGGAGTCTTAAACCTGTGCTTTGTAAACAAAGTCCAGTGCAACAATGAAGTGTGCAGAGGAGCAAGGGAAGAGAGCAGATGTGAAAGGAAGGACCGAGATTTCCATGTAGGACATCATGGCACCTTCTTTGTGCTGTCTGAACAGCAAGCTTCACTATTTCAGGCGGAACTTGCATCCACAGATGATCTACCCAGTTGTGCTCTGAGCACTAATACATGACAATGAGATCCAAACTATAATTTCTCCTAAATAAAACGCTAGAGAATTTGATTTTCAAAACAGCTCTTTCAATACTTCCAAAAGTTTTAGGACAGTGACTCTTTATGATGAATACAGTACCTATCTAGTAGAGCAATTTAATTATTGCAGGCTGTATTAATTATCATAATAAACTCCACTCCAATAGGACTCTAGGTAGGCAAGTCTTCCAGCCTCAGGCCTCTCCTCATTAAGCTGCAATTAGCATGATAAATGGGAAGCTTGATTTTTACTGTATCCAGTATTAGCCCTACTTACTCACGAGGTGACAAGGGAAGCCATCAGAGGTAAGAATTAAAGATACTTAAATGACAAGGAAAACAGGATTTGTTGTCTTCTGGCCATTGGGCTGACACATCTGTGCACAGATACCTTACACATGTCAGCTGCAAATGATGAAAACCTCAAATTAGCAGCAATGTGAATATCAGTTAACACAACCTGGTGGCTAATCATGGTCTGGCTGTGAAAGGCCATAAGTACACAAATTGAAGGCAGACATGAGTTTAACAAAGGATGCCTGGGAAATACTGATAGGAAATATTATTAAATAAGATGGACACTATGGATGACTCCTAAAAACATTGTGCCCTTTTAATCAGGTGATGAGACATTTTGCATGCACCACTGGTGTGGCTCCCACAGTTTGTAGTACTGCAAATACAGTGCTAACATTTATTAAATTCTAAATGTACCCCTTAAGAAGGAGGCTTTGGTGCACATACGTTTACTGAAACTTTAAGCTAAAACAGGTTACAGAATGTGATTTTAATCTGTGGAGACATGTTATCCTCCAGCAATCCGATTCTAGGAGACTCTTCATGCTTGCAGTATTCTCATTTTTACCTGAGTTTCTATAAATGGGTTTCTTTTCTTAATATCAAATGTTTCCTGAACCAAGTTATGTGGAAAGTGTTGTTATAATAAATGAATTCTTAGGTGAAGCATACCTTACATAAAAAGCCTATCACATTCTGTTCACATTTTAAATTATTTTAAGAGGCATCATCTACTTTATTTGTTTTTAGGTGGTTACTTTGCCTTCTCTTTCACCCATACGTTATGTTTAACAGAGTGCTGTCATAAGTTTGGTTGCATCGATTCGTCTTTAAAGCTTTTTCAAGATGTGATAAAAATTACAACATATTATTCAGATTTCTGTGTACTTTAAAACACAAGACACAGTGTTACAGAATTTATTTCTAGACAGTGACACCAAAATATGCACATCCAGGCTTGATATATTTCTTACCCAGATGCAAGGCCTCTACCAGCAGGTCCATCTGTAGGAGGCATCCGGTGACTCTCACCCCTTAGCTGTCTGCTTTGTTACAGAGGAGCAAGTAAGAAATCATCTAGGTTGCCTCCTTTTCCAAAATCTATATCTGCTTTTTGTCTTCAAATATTGTCGCTTTTGCCTCTAAGGCATCTATCAAATTCTCCCTTTTGCTGTTCCCACAGTTGTAGTGAACACTTACAGGCTTTGTTTTAGAATTATTAATGTGCTTCCCTCTCTCAGACCCTGTCAGCCCCAATATTGTCATGAATTTTGTTTTTCTTAATTGTTTATTGGTATGATTCTAATATACATAATGATTTCATTTATCATATGGAATTTGTACCTGTACATAATATGCCTTGATTCTTCCTTTTTTCCCATTCCCCTCCCCCCTCCTTTCAACACTTCTCTTCCTTATTTACAAAAACTGTTTCCGTTTTATCTTTTGCATTTTTTCGTTTTCCTTCCTTGCCTTTCGCTCTCTCCTCCCCAGTGACTCTTCCCGTTTGAGTGTTTTCTCATTTCACAATATCTGTTATACATTTTGATCCTCATTTATACTTTCAGGTTCTCACCCAGAAAGTGTGATATTTACACATGTGTGTCCTACTTATTTCACTTAAGAGTATGTTCTCAAAGTTCACCCATTACCTGGGAAATGTTGCAAATATATGATTACTTTGCTCTTAGAGAAATGTCTTAGTATATTCATTAACTATAACTTCTGAATTAATGTATACATTATTTAATTGCATCATTACATAAACTTTATGAATCAGCATAATTTTTAAATTTTTACTATTTTTAGTAGTACATCTTTGCAGTATATGAATCTATTCATCTCGGGGACATGGTGCATATGCATAGGACATCATTTTACTTTCTTTTTCCCTCCCTTCTCTGCCCTCTTCCTCCATCTCTCAGTTCCCTTCCCATTTTGAAATGATTCATCTCTCAGTTTCCTATCAGCTACCTTCTGTTTTGCTTTTTAAATTATTTGTACTTTGGGTTTCTCCTATAAGAGAAAGCACGGAATATGTAGGCATGTGTCTGATTTATTTCCCTTATTATTACTGTCTCTCAAAGTGCATGCATTTTCCTACAGATAGCTCAGATGTATCTTTCTCTATGGCAGGGTAGTACTCTACTGTGCCTAAATACCACATTTTGTTTATCCAATCATCTGCTCATGGACAGATAGGCCATTGCCAAGATTCAGGTACTGTGAATTGTGCTACTATAAATGTGAGTTTATGTGAATCACTGTGATATGAGTCCCTTAACTCTTTGGGGAAGATACATAGAAGAGGAACAACTGGGTCAAATGAAATTTCCAGTTTTAGGGTTTTGCAGACTCTCCCTACTGATTTCTAAAGTAGTTATACTACTACACATTCCCACCAGCAGTGGAGAGGGGCTCGTTTTCCTGCACAACTCCACCAGCATTTATTAGATTTCTTGATGAAAGCCACTCTTTCTGAGTAAGAAAGAATATCAGTGTTGTTTTGTGTTTCTCTCATGCCTAGCAAAACTGAATGTTTTTCATGTATTTATTGGTGATTTATAAGTTCTTTTGAGAACTGTCTATTTCAATTGCCAAGATTTGATTTGTTCTTTTTTTAGTATATTTTAAAAATTTGCCTCAATATTATCTGTGCATAATCATAATGTATCTTATTTTGAGCCTCAACTCAAAAACAGCAAAAAAAAAATAATGGTAGGATGAATATTACCCATTGTTCCATATGGGACACTTGCTTCGTGCCAGACATTGTCCTAAAAATTTGAAATATATTATCTCCTCTAATTCTTATAAAAACAAAGCAAACTAGGTTTTCAATCAAGTATGCCTTTTTCACTGTACTGGTTCTTCTACAAGTGAAAATAAACACCAGTGTCTACTTATTGATTTGAAGCATCAGAACTTGTTTGGAAAATTTGCAAACTTAAGGGCCAAGTGTCTGTACTCACTCTTCCTCAAGTTATGCCAGACAGGGCCTGATTCTTTCCAATATTCTGCCAAAAGTAAGCTGCCTTTCTGGGTGTGCCTTCAGTCCAGGGGTGCACACATCCTGTCCTCTGCCTGGTACCCAGAAGCAGGATTTAAAAACAGACACAACATGGTGCCAGGCGCACAGTGCAGCTCAGCCTCCAAGAATTTTATGATGCTAAGCAAATGATGTAGAAATCTGGAAACTGCTGTACCACACTTATGTAGACACATCTCTTACTCTAGGAGGCTCTGCCTGTGATTTTTTTCTTTTTGTACTCCTGCCTATATCTCAGCTGATATTTACTTATTTATTGATGTCCAAAAACAATTAATGAAAAACATCAAATATACTTTCCTTTTGTTCTCAAGTTTATCATCTCTATCCGTGTTCTTTTGAAATCCTCACATGCATTGCCATTACATTCATTAGGGGACACTATTCAGAAATGACTCACATTCACCGTATGGAATTTGCACTGGAAAAGCAAACTGACTGAAAAGAGAATCCTTCCTTTTTAATGTTTTCCAAACCAACATTAGCTGGATTTCTTGGCACTCCAGCAAGAGATTACGCACTGTACTGAATTATCGCTGACACTACCCTCCAGGAATAGTACTGAGCTGCTTATAGTTTTCTAGCACACCAATCTATTTCACATATTATCTCCTTTGTCTACAATATCTATTACTTTCTTATCCATCTAGCAAACTAAAAGTAGAGATAATTCCCTCCTGAGTAGTTAATCGATTTCCAGTGGTGAGCTTGCATGTATCTAGTCCAATTAGCTAGATTTTTGACACTGGTTTCTACCTTCTTTGTATTCATACTTAGATTTCTCCTTAAGAGTGGAACCCATTCCTAGCATGATTTCTTATTACTTAATAATTTCTAAATTTACAAAAAAAATTGTTTCATATTAGGATTTTTAAAAATCTTAAATTCCATCAATTTGGGCTTTTTCATTTTTCTTTCCCTGTGCCAACAATATAACTCAATGTGGTGACAGTGTTTCATCTCTACTCACTTCACCTACTTGACCGAAACTACATACAAAGTCCGGGAGGACTAGAGATGGATGATTATTCTTGTCCAATTCTTTCAACTAGCACCAGAATCAGGCCCTTTATAGCACATATTTATATAAGTAACAACTTGAGTCAAACCTACCTATCTCCCTAAATAAATGCAACCATTTCCCATCCTTCAAACACTCTTTTCTCTAGGGTTACATCAAAATCATCATGATTAATAGTCAACATGTCCATTCCACTCAAAGTAACGAAGAATTGGCTATCATTCTTTAACAATTCTGTAAGAAATAAACCTCTCCTCAAGAAACTGCATTATTTCAAGGAAAATTTAGAGAAAAAGCTACCTGTCACTAGTGGATAACTATTAAAACTGTCATCAGGATTATTATGAGTATCATACAATAAATAAACCCCCTTGCTATCATAAAACCTTATTCAAATTAATATGAAATCACACTGAATTTTTCTTTTATTCATTCATCCCTTTGCTTTCAGCCCTCTCATAATTTTCAATATGTTATATCAAGTGAAAGGCAATAATGTCAAAGCTCATATACTTCCTCCTCTTCTCAGAAAGACAGTGATGTTCTGCAGACTATTTTGGTAAAACACATTTGCAGGACAAACAGTTGCAATATAGGATCTCTTTTCCATAACTGATGTCCAATGTTCTTCCTTCAAGGAGAAATTCAGCCTTGGAAAGTCATGTATTCACAAGTGAAATGTTTTTAATAAGCCATATTTGAAATAAACGATGTCACACTTTTACGTGCTTCAACTTCCATAGCCCTCACTCCTTTTTTTTCTTTTCTTTCTCTGATTTAGTAGAGGAAGGGCGCCCACTTGCTACCTGGTCCAGGTATAAACACTTTACATATGAGAGGTCAGAAAGAGAAGCAAGAGTATAAAAAAGAAAGAAATCAAAGAAGAGCAAGTTGAAGAAGATGATAGGGAAAATGGACACATTGAATTTCAGTTCTTGTGAAGAGGAAATGTTTTGACTGTGTGTTTGAGAAGTTCTGTAAGACCTCTGAAAATGTGGCATAATCAGGTTCATTTCTCAAAAATCAGGAAGGATATATAGGTAACAGATAAGATTTATTGTCGGAAAGTAACTTTATATATCAATTAAACAGTTCTTCCCTTTGTAAAAATAGATGTTATCCTAAAATAAATTAAAACCTAGGTTCATCTATATATCATTAAAAACATAATCATTTATGCAAGGAATAGACATGGCCACTTCATTTTCCTAACCACTGTCAAGAAAGAATATTTCTACTACACAGAATGGCACATGAGGAGGCAATTGGAGTAGGACTGCAAATCTGTCACATCCTGGCTGCTGTGCTACATGAAATGAGCAGTGATGCCCAGAGGATGGTGCTAAACGAGAGCCCTTTTCTTCTCTGTCCCACCCTTTTCCATTTCTAGTTTTCAAAAGATAGAAGACAGTACAAATCCACATAATGGAGGCAACACAAATGACAGATGAGTTTCTTTTATATGCTAGGAATGATTTAGAAAAATGAACCATAATTCTATGTGCAGCTGGGCCCAGAAAATGGTATTGGTTCTGACTTCAGACACAATGGTATTCTATCCAGGCAGACTGCTACTCCTCCAAGGATGGCACAAAAACACCTCAAAATAACTCATTTTGCCTCTTCTGTTTCTTCTTTTGTTGTGCTGAATTTTATAATTGAGCTCTTCAATATTTGGTGGAAAGTACTCCCCATTTCTTACCTCCATGAATCACCAAGAAAAGACATACCACTGAAATACAAGATGTTAAATGTGGGAAAAATGGGATGGCCAAACACCCAAGAAAGGTAAATTAAGGTATTCTGTCTCATTAGGTAAAACAGATGTACAAGTTAAAGCTACAATAACATTACAATGTATGCCAAGTGGAGTAACATATTTTTTTAAAGGTAGACAATATAAAATATTACAAGATGTAGATCAAGTAGGACTCAAATTCCTGATAGAATAGTAAATGGACTCAAATAGTATATCAAACTGACACTTTGTGATTGTTCATGTAAATGGACCACAAGCACATATGACTGGATTCTCAGATGAAGCATGTCTGAAAACTCATGGACTGGACATGTACTAGGATATTTCTTCATATCAACCCCATATAAAAACTGTTCTAAACTACAGAATGTATAAGTGAGTGTTATAGGAGGAACAATGGAATATTACACAGAAATTTCAATGATTAATATATTCACGGCAAAATATGAGAAATTCACAACATAATGATGTGGAGAAAGCTAGTCCCAAAAGAATGCATGTTTCTCATTCCATTCACATAAGTTCAAAAAGGCAAAACTATAAAAGCTGACAGCTTTTATAGAGTGCAAAATTTCTATAGGAAACTTGGTGTGGGAATGTGATGAGGGGAAGGAATAAATATGATACAGAAAGAAAATAAAAGAGCATGTATAAAGGGGGTGAGGAGGGGTGGGTGGGTAGAGATATGGGTAAAAATGAGAATTAACTTGTGCCATATACTGGTACAAATTCCCCAATGTTATACATGATTTTGATATGTATATAAATTGTACCAATAAAGAATTCAATTTATGAAAAAAAGGCAAAACTATTTCATGATGGGTGAACTCAAGATGGTGGTTATTTGGGGCAAAAAGGAATGACAGTGATCATGGGAGACAAGACAGGAGTCTCTTTGGGGTGTTTTTCATGATCCTCCTGCTCTGGATCATGTAAGTACACAGGTGTATTCACTCTGTAAAACTCATTAAGTTGAGCATTTTTATGCTTTATTTTCTATATATGCTATTTAAAATTTAAAACTTTATTTAAAAGAAAGTGGAGTGTGAGAGGCCATAACCAAAACTACTATACATTGTTTGTTCAAAATAACTTTAAGAAAACTATAGATTGCTAGATGAATTTTTTATATCATTTTCCTATCTCCCCAACATCCTTAATGCTCTTTTATATGGCTCAGGCCATTGCCATTGCTCTCTACACCTCTCCTGCAGCCCAGCCAATCCTTCTGACACAGGGCAAGACATAACTACCAATCCCCTGGATGTCAAATAGGTCAAGTTTCAAGGGTGAATTCCGAAGGGGATTAAGAGTAGGAAAGTCTTATTGGGGAAAAGGAATAGCTCCTGAGAGCCAGGAGGAGTCCCAAGTCAGTTTCCGCTGAGCTCTGTCAGAGGTAATTTAGACAGCAAGGTCACAGTGTGCGTACAATGTTCATGAAGCTATAATCTATAGGATTACAAGTGTAGCTGCTTAGCTAATATTGGTCCAATAGGGAAGTGGGTCACATAGCAAGCATTCATGGAAAGAAAAAAGAAAATGTGTTTTTGAGAAGGGATTGGTCTGGATGCTCTGGTCACCAACCTGGGTGGCTGATGTCTAGCTGGATTTTACTGGCCCAGGTGAAAGCAATTATAGTATAATGTCAAGTTATTACTTATCCCTTGGAGAAGCATTTAGGCCTGGTCATTTCATCTTTATCTTGAGTTCCTGGACTTCTTCAGATGCAGCTCTAGACACAAATCTATCTTTATTCTTTGTGCTTATTTCTTTCAGAGCCCAGTCCCTCTTTAGCTGTATAGTAATTGCTGCCTAACTTAGGTGTCTGTGGTACTGCTTTCTTTCCAACTCATTTTTATTTTGCTTGGTGAATTTCTACTTTAAATCTTGTATGTAAAATAGTGTGAAAAATATGTGTTTTAAGGAGTAAAAATAAACAGAGAACAAATCAACTTGAATGCCCGTGTAAGCATCTCACACTTAAGACACAGACATAACTGTTCAGTTATGCTTTCCCCTCCACAATTCTGAACCCTAGCTCCCTACCAAAGCTATTTAATACCCAAGCTTTGTTTTAAATGTCTTTGTCTTTATTTATGGTTTTATAATATAGCAGAGTTACAAACAAAACAAATGTTAAATCAAAAACAATTTAAGCAATGTTTTCTTTGATTTTGTTTGAAACTTAAATCAATGGAACCACACTCATGTACTCTATTGAGACCTTTTTCATTTCACCCTAGTATTCTGGCATGTTATTGAGATTAGTCCACTGAGATGCCTGTACCTTCATTTTAATATTTTCACTGCCAAGTGATGCTCACTATACAGCACAAATTATTTTTTCAGTGCTCATCTTGTTTAGTATTTCTGTCATTACCAATAATAATCTTAAGAGTATTCTTTTTTGTGTCTCCTTTTTATGTACAAGAGTTAATAGGGAATACATACATCAAGGACGAAGTCACTAGGTGATTAAAACGCACAGTTTCAAATCTGCTAGGTAATAGCAAATTATTTTTCAAAGTAATTGAACCCAAATGGCTTCCTCTTTTCTCACATCTTTCCTTAGTGTTCTATTTTTAGCCATTCTGTTTAGTGGGTAATTTTACTGCAATGTTTTAATGTTTTGTGGTCATTTCATTTTGATTCTGTCTCCTATGGGAGTACTGCTGTGTTCATCTCTTTGTTGTTCTTTTCTTAACTCATTTCTGACACCATTTCTATGTTTACATTAAGATAGGATTTCTTTCAGTAATCAGCATTGCAAATATTCCCACCATACCTTATCTTTTCACTCTATTGTGTTTTTTGATGAAAACAATGTCTTAAATTTGTATGTAAAATTATCAGTATTTTTCTTAGTGACTTGTGACTTTCATATCTTGTTTAAGAAATTGTTCATTAACCAAAGATCAGGAAGATTTATCTCTTCAAAAAATGCAAGGTATTTTTTCTATATTATGACCTTGATCAATCTGGAATTGCTCTTTGCATATAGATGAAGTGGATATTTGTCTACTTTATTTTTCACATAGCGAAAACCACTAGTCCTCTTTGCAATGCCTGACATATATCGAGTTTTCTTTTCAAACATGGAATTATTTTTGCTTCATTGATCACTAAGCCAGTACAAAACTATTTCAAGACTATTTCAAATGTTGCTGCTATAAACATGGCTGAGTATATATCACTTTTGCATGATGCTTTTTAACGCTTTCAGAAAGATACCAAGGAGAGGAATAGCTGGGTCAAATGGAACATCTAGTTTTGGTTTCTAAAAAATGTTTATACTGATTTCCAGAGTGATTGTAACAAATTACATTCCAACCAAAAGCTGTTGTTTTGTCATAGCTTGTTTTATAAATTTGAGATAAATACCATCTATTCCAATTTTTTGCAGAGTTTTTTGGATGAATTAGTGTTAGACTTTGTCAAATGCTTCTTCTGCATCTACTGAGATCATGTGGTTTTTGTCCTTGGTTCTGTTAATATGGTGTGTATTATATTTATTGATTTGCATATGTTGACTCATCCTTATATCCTGGGATGAATCCTACTTGATCATGTAGTATATGCTTCTTGATGATTTGTTACATTTTGTTTGCCAGTGTCTTATTGGGGATTTTTGCAGCTATGGTTTTTAGGGAGATTGGCCTTTTTGGTTGGACCTTTTTCTGGTTTTTATATCAAGGTAATGCTTCCTTCCAGGAATTAGTTTGGGAGAGATCTTGAGCAGTGATGGCATTATAATCTCTGTAAATTTCTTGGAGAATTCAGCAGTGAATTCATCAGCACCTGGGCTTTTCTTTGTTGGTAGGTTGTTAATTACATCTTCAGTGCCACTGACTGATATTGGGACATTTAGAATTTTATATCTTCTGGATCCAGCTTCAATAATTCATATGAATCTAATGATATTTTCATTTCTACTGTGTTTTCTGACTTATTGGAGTACAGGTTCTCAAAATACGTACTGATGATCTGCATTTCTGCAGGATCTGTTGTAATTTCACCTTTTTCATTCCTAATTGCATGGACTTAAGTCTTTTTCCTTTTATGATCAGGTTGACTATGGGTTTGTCTACTTTATTTAATCTCAAATAATCAACTTTTTAATTCATTGATACTTTGTATTGTCTTCCTAGTCTCAATTGCATTAATTTATACTCTGATGTTTATAATTTCCTCCCTCATATATGCTGTTTAACTTGCTCATATTTTACTAATAGATTGAAGTTCAGCACTGCATTGATTATTTAAGCTCTCTTTGTTGTTCTAATGTGGGAATTCAGTGCTATAAATTTCCCTCATAGGATTCCTTTCATTGCATCTCATAAATTCTGGTATGTTTTATTGGCACTATCACTTAACTATAAATTATTTCTAATTTCTTCTTTATTTTATTGGTGACCCAGTGGTTGTTTAGAATGGTGCTATTTAATTTCCATGACTTTATATAATTTCTGTGGTTTCTTTTGCCATTATTTCCAATTTTATTGCATTGTGCTCTGATAATATGTATAAGAAAATTTAAATTCCTTAGCATTTGCTTTGGTATGTTCTATGGGCTAGTAGTTCAGCTGGCAACAGCAGAATAGAAATTCTTCTCAGCAGCACGCAGGACTTTCTCCAACACTGAGCACATACTGGCCCTCCTGGCTATTCTGGAGAAAGTCCTATATGCAACTGAGAAGAACATGCATTCTCTTGTGGGTTGGAACACTGTAGATATCTACTGAGTTATTAGTTCAAAGGTTTGGTTCAGCTCTTATATTTCTTTGCTGATTTTTTTATACAGTTTATCTGTCTTAATTGTGACAGTGGGGAGTTTAGGTGCCCGATTACAATTGTATTGATGTTTATCTGACTATTCATTCTACAAATGTAGTCCTTGGGACAGAAAAGACCCCTTTCTTCCTAGGATTGAGAAGATTGCTAATAGGAATTAATGGTTTGGATTATTAAGGAAGGAAGGGGAATGGGAAAAAATAAGAACCAAGATAAATAATATACAGGCACGAATCAGAATGTGATCATAATGTATACCTAAAAGGTACCAATAAACTTAATAAATAAAAAAAACTTTGAAAAACAACAAAACCAAACAAGCAAAAAATAAGGGAGTTCTCTGATTTCAAGCATGTAATTATCTTCTGGGGTCTACAGTTTTATAGTATGCCCATTTCAGGGCCTGTCTCTGCTGTCACTGATAAACAAAAGTGGCAGACAGAGCCCAGGTCAGTATTACACAATCCCAGTGAGCTTGTAGTAGTACAAGGATGGGATAGAAATAGGGTGGGTACTAACTCAACTCTGCAGAATTTCAGGCTGATGCTCATCTCTAGATGTGGGCTGGTGACCCAAGTTGTTTGTCCCACAACTCTGTGGGGTGCCTCTTGACAGTTGCTCTCAGGACCCTGACCCTGGTTTCTCTCCCAGGGCTTGCCTCACCCAGACACTAGTGGCCCAGAGGTGAAACCAGCTCATGGGTGATCCAAATCCTGGGTTCAGCTAACCCTCCCCAAAGTGGCATCCAGCCGTTCACCCTCTCTTGGGAACATTGGAATGGGGTCACTCATCACCTGCTCGGCCCGCCACGTCCACGGCTCTGCTCCACTGGTGCATCTCCTCACAGGGTCCTCCAAGGTCCCTGTGGTCCAAGGGCCTCTGTAGGTTTGACTCTTCCCTCTCACACTGTGAGCCGGGAGTAAGGGAGAAGGTGTGGTTTACTCTGCCTTGAGCCCCATTACCTTGCTCACGGCGTGGGCTCCAACTCTCCCCTCAGAACTTTCCTGGATCTCTAGGGTCCACTTCCCTCCTCCCTCTATTCCCCAAATTGTTATACTCCAGTGTCTGTCCCCCAGTCTCTGGGAGCATAATTTTCTACTGCTCACCACTTTGCCATCTTCCCAGAAGTCCCCTGTTTAGGTTTAAAAGGCTTTGCAGTGTAATTCAAAATCATGAAGTATGGTGCCTACAATTTTGTTCTTTTTTCTCAAGGCTTGTGTTTTGAAGTTTTCTTTTTGTGGATCCATATGAATTTTAGGATTGCTTTTTTTCTAATTGTGTGAAAAAATGTCACTAGGGTTTTGACAGAGACTGATACATCTATACATTGCTTGGTTACCATATGGACATTACAGCAATATAATCTTCCCAAGCATGACTGCAATATATCTTTCAACTGACTAGTTTCTTATTCAATTTTCTAATCCATATATTAAAATTTTCAACATATACATTTTTTACTTCCTTGGTTAAATTTACTCTTAATTATCCTATTAATTTTGATGATATTATAAATCATGGTTTTTTCTTAATTTGTTTTTGAATCATTTGTTGTGAATGTAAAGAAATACTATTGTTTGTTTGGTTGTGGGTTTTGTTTTGTTTTGTTTTGTTTTGTTTTGTTTTGTTTTGTTTTGTTTTGTTTTTGAGACAGAGTTTCGCTTTGTAGTTCAGGCTGGCCCTGAGCTCACTATGGAATTCAGGCAAGCCTCCAACTCAGCAGTCCTCCTGCCTCTGCCTCCTGAGTGCTGGGATGACAGGCATGAGCCACCACTCCCGGCACTGTGGTATGTGGTACTGATTGCTGGTGGGTGTGCATCACCACACCCATATTGTTGTATGTGGTTACCAGAGATTGAACCAGGGACCTTGTGCTTGCTAGGCAGGAGCGGGAACCACTGAGCTAAATCTCTGGCCCTACTATTGCTATTTGTATGTTGACTTTGTGTCACCATTACTGAAATCATTTATTCTAAAATTTTATAAAGTCTTTGGGCTTTCAACAATAATCTTGGCCAAACCCAAAGAAAATAGGGACCATTTTACTTCCACCTTTCAATTTTGGATACCTTTATGTCCTATTTTCGAAATCTTCTGGCTAATAAAGTACTATGTGGAATAGAAGTGGAAATAGTGAGGATCTTTGTCTTCGTGGTTCTCAAAAGAACATCTTTCCATTTTTCCCCACGGAATGCTATAATGTTGCTTTTGGACTTCTGATAAATGGCTTTTATTATAGCACCATAAATTCAAAATATACTTAGTTTAGAGTTTTTATCGTGAAAGGATGAACATTGTCAAATACTATTCCTGCATCTATTAAGATGATTACATTTTTTAAAATTTCCATTTTGCAAATATAGTAGATTTCCATTTGTTAAATCATCCTTGTATTCCAGGAATAAAGCCCACCAGTCATGCTGTATATTGGTTTTCATTTGTTGCTGAATTTGTTTGCTATTATTTTATTGAGAATCCATGTACTTCCTTAGAGATATTGGTCTATAGTTTTCTTATAGTGTCTCTAGCTTTGGTATTAGGGTGATGCTGGTATCATACAAATTTCCTTGCATTGGAAAATATTCCCTCTTCTGTTTTGAGGAAGAATTTTCAAAGGATTGGTATTGGTTTCTCTTTAAATATGATACAATTCAACATTTTTCTGAGAGGCCTCCCCACTTTGCTCTGTCTTTCAAGCTTCTATTCAAAACCCTTAATAATCTAAACCATTAACTCCTATTAGCAACTTCCTAATCATAGGAAGTAAGTGGTCTTTTCTGTCCCAAGGGCTACATTTAAAATGTTCAACTCTATAAAATTAGTTTTAATCTGGGCTGGAGGGTTAGCTCAGTGGTTCCAGCTCCTGCCTCACAAGTGCAAGTTCCTGAGTTGGATCCCCGGTAACCACATATAATGCTGGGCGTGGAGACTCACGCCCATCAACAAACAATACCGCATACCACAGTGCCAGGCGTGGTGGCTCACGCCTGTAATCCCAGCACTTGGGAGGCAGAGACAGGAGGATTGCTGAGTTCCAGGCTTGTGTGGGCTACATAGTGAGCTCAAGGCCAGCCTGAACTACAAAGTGAGACCCTGCCTCAAAAAAAAAAAAATTAGTTTTAATCTGATTTCTCTATGTCATTGTTCTTATTGCTGACTCAGATTTTTAAAGTACAATCTACAAGCTGTTTTTCATTTTCACTGTGTGCTAAGAACCTAAATGTCACACATTTTTATTGTATGCCTGTTTTAGCCCTGTGGAATCTTAAACCTAAGTAATTAGCCAGTATTTGTTTAGGCAAGTAAATTCATTCATAAATTTTTCCTAAATTAGTGGTTCTAAAACTTCAGAATGGGGCTGGGGAACTTAGCTCAGTGGTTCCTGCATCTGCCTGACAAGCACAAGGTCCTGAGTTCAATCCCCTGTAACTACATACCCGCAGCGCTGGGCGTGGTGACTCACGCCCATAATCCCAGCACTCAGGAGGCAGAGGCAGGAGGATTGCTGTGAGTCTGAGGCTGGCCTGGGCTACACAGTGAGTTCAGGGCCAGCCTGAACTACAAAGTGAGACCCTGTCTCAAAACAGAAAAACAAAAAAACTTCAGAATGCTTCAAAATTACATTAAGGAATATTAAAGGATTAAACACGAATTTCTTGGCCCCATGTTGGAATGAATATTTGATTTAGTAGATTTCAGAAAAGACTGGATAATTTGCATATTTTACAAATTCCCTGGTGATACCAATGCTGCTACATCCCATGCTATACATTCAGAGCTAATGTTTTACTTTTCTTTCGTCTTCAGAGTAGTTGCTATAAGATATTATCTTCTGTTGGTGACTAAGTTTCTACATCAGTGTCCTCTATGTCAAAGTTTATAGAGGTTATTACTCATTCAGAACTAATATAGAGTGCATTGGTCATTGAGCTGTGGTCAGTAGCTGTTTTAAATCCACTTGATTCTGTTCTTTACTTCCTAAAGATTAGTATTATAAATCACAAATGCCCTGCTTTCATAACAACCTCCTACACACCATTTTATCTTGCAGTAGTCTGTTATATTCTCTCATGGCTAAGATTTTGTAACTTGGTTGGAATTCTTCACCTTTTGCATATTTCCTGAAAGGCTTGACAATTACCTTATCTATTGATCTTATGCTTTTGAAAGGATATCTGTACCCCATGTTTCATGGAAGAAGCTCATGCCTACAGGTCCACTTTTCCTTTTTCAATACCCAGTTGGACAAAAGCATGATAAAATCGAGACAATGGTAGTGGGTACATAAATTTGGAAACAGTGAACTTGGAGGAAACTAGAAAAAAACATTTCAATACAGAAATGTAACCTTTCTAAGTTTTCATGAAAAATGACCCCTCTGAAAAAAATCTTATGAAATTCTATGATTCTAGGCTGGATCAAGAGTTCAATAATTCTTCTAAGAACCTTAAAACTTTGCTGCTTTCCAGACTTACTACACTTTCAGGTCTTTTATTACTGCCTTGACTGTGTGTGGTCCATTAAACTGTGATACAGATTTAAATGATATACTACAGATCTACTCTGACAGAGCTGGATATGGAGACTAAAGTACAGAACATGACTGAGTATGAGAGGTGGATATTATAATAAAAACAACTTTCTTATTATCAAACTAGAGTCAAAAACTGCTTCATAAAATTGTGGGTGAAGCTACCAAGAAGGAATTAGAGTTTGAGGTTATTTGTATGGCACATTTTAGCTACATTTACTGATTAAGTTGTGTCCCAAGGTGTCATCCGGATAAGGTGGTAAAGGAATTTAGATGAAAAAGTTCAGGTAGTATATTTATATTTATATTTATATTTGACAGGGTCTCACTTTGTAGTTCAGGCTGGCCCTGAGCTCACTATGTAGCCCAAGTTAACCTTGAACTCACAACAATCCTCCTGCCTCTGCTTCCCAAGTGCTGGGATTACAGGGGATGAGCCACCATGCCCAGCACGGTGGTATGTTGTTACTGGGGATCAAACTTGGGACCTTGCACTTGCCAAGCAAATGATGGAACCACTGAGCTAAATCCCCAACTCAGGTAGAATTGTTATAAAATATTATTTCCTAACCAAGCACATGGTGATATGTCAAATATTATGACAGTGGGATAGAGATGTAGGAAGTGGTTTACTTTGATTTTATAAAGGATTTCGAGTGATACTGGTGTCAGAAGAAGCAATAGTACCCAGGTAAGAAAACATGAAATCGAATGGATAATAATAGTCTTTCCCATCTCCGTTTCCAGACGATTCTCAGGAACGTAAAACCTTAGCACCTCAAACGTTCCTCGTTGTGAATCTAGGTGGTAAACCTCTTGATTCGGATATCAGAGTTCTTGTGGAAGGCGCTGAAAACAATGACACCTTTAAGTAGTTTCACAGACAATATCTAAAATTAAGAAAGAAAATGGCAACAGAAAGATACGGAGAGCCAAAGACTATACAGCTTCTGAGTTGCCTAAAATACACCCAGAAAATACTTCAGCAAAAATAAGAGGCAGTGAGATAGAGAGGAGGGAGGACCTGTGGCTAAAAGTGGACTATCATCACTGGTAGAGGAAGCCACAGATAACTGATTCTTCACATTTCCCCTCAAGCCACAAGATGGCAACACTTAGGAAATCTAAGATGTAAGCATAGACTACTATGCTAGAATAGTTAGATCTGGAATCCAGCAAGAGAAAAGGACATAGTTTTTCATGTTTACTTTCCAAAATATTTGGTCATGTTGAACAATGAAAAAAATGAAAAGGGCCACAAAGTGAGAACAGATCATTATGTATTATTTGAAATGAGGCAAATTTAAACATATACAAGAGTTGTTGTGAACCTGTGCCATGCGTGGTATAGTTGGCTGCTTGTGTCGTTGAAAGTTCTAAAAGGTTCACTATCACTGATACAGACTATGTCAAAACTGGGTGTGGGAGTGCACACCTGTAATCCCAGCATTCTATCAGGCTGAGGCAGGAGGATCTCTCATTTGAGCATGCTCTGGGCAAGTTAACAATTTAATGAGACTCTGTCTCATGATAAATTTTATAATAAGGCTGGGGATATATAGGTCAATGTCCAGGCCCTGGATTCAATCCTCAGAACAAAGGGAGTGGGGTAGGATTTATTGTTAAATTAAGTATTACAAAATCCTCCTCAAAAAAGGATTTGAGACAATACATTTTAAAATATAACAGCTAATCAAATATCTCCTTGTAAAGTTGTGATTATTGGATAATATTTTAATGCTTGAAATTTACATATAATTTTAATAGCAAGAATGGAAATTGTTATTGTTTAGCACTAAAATGTTCCTGAGAGTGACTTATGTGTTCTGAGGTGGGGCTTCTGGAAGGTGGCAGAATCCCAGGGGCAGTATAACCATCAGTGGGTTAGTCCATTGACAAGTTACTAGCTGAATGTGCACCTAAGAGGTAGGTCCTGGCCAGAGGAAGCGAGCCTGGGAGCAAAACTTGGAAGGATGTGTTCTTACCCCCAGGTCCTATTTTCTTTTTCTGTTTCCTGGCTGCCAGATGTTGATCAGCTTTCTCTAGACACGCCCCCTCATCGTGCCATTTCTGTGTTGGAGTCAGTTATATGTGAACCGATCATTTTAAAACTGTGAGTCAAAATAAACTTTTCTTTTCCATTGCAGGTGTCAGCTCATTCCACTGATGGGGAAATCGTGAAAATAGTTAGGCAAGACAATGAAAACTACATGCAGAGTGAACTTGAATCCCGATTAATAATTTCATGTATTTAGTGAGTAAAGCTAGAACAAAACATCTGGGGACAAAATAATTCTTGGTTTCCAATTTAGATATTTTGGTCCATCTTCATTAATTATTAATCCCTTAACATACTATTTTCAAGAAATTTGCAATTGTTTTACATCAGTGCTCTAGACTTTGCATTTCTAGAGGAAATGGAAAATGCCATATTTTAGAATTGTGTTTTTCCTTACACTTGAAAGCAGAGCAACTTAGAACTTCTCCATTTATGTTTAATCATTTTTCAGAATATATTACATTTAAGTAGTAAATAAGCCTGAAGCCAGGAAAGGATTATTCAAAAACTTAGCTTTAGTACTGACTCATTTAAAAATTTAGTCAACTAATTGGCAAAACATTTGAATCTTGTTGAATTGCAACCTCCCTGCCAATTAAGAACAAATGATCCAAGTTAATATTATTGTAGCTATAGCAACATAAATTTCAGAGGACAGTTAAGATAAACAAAAATATATTTTCAAAAAGAAGGAATTTTCTTCCTGGCATAATGTTACAATAATACATATGCTATGTTAATAGTATTACACCATTTTAATATACAAAAAGGAATTTAAAAACATTGAATGTAATTATAAGTAAATGTTATTTGTGTAACAATTTTACTTTGAGAGTCATATATTCAGAAAATGATATTCATGCTTAATATAAATATACTTCAGTACCTCTGCAAACACCACCTCAAGAAAACTGAATATTTGAACACTACACAATTGTTCAGATTCATACTTAATTATTGAGGCAATAATTTTTAAATGTCCTTCCCTCTTGCCAAATCAAAGATTCTATAAATGGAAAATTCTTTCATTTTATTCATGGCATTGTTCCTGGGACATTGTGACTAGGACATTTGCAGGCGGCAATAGCAATTTGTTGAATGAGTGAGTTACTGCATATTCTATTCCATATATTTTGACTATGATCAGAATATCTGTTTATCTGAAAAACTCGACCTCAAATATCAGCCTTCCAGATGCCTCATATTCTATCATTTTATGATTTCTCCCTATTTGTCTGCATTCCTTTTCCCAATGATCTCATTTACTTTAGAATACATATTCTCTGGAGGGGAATGTTCAAACTTTATAATATATTAATGTACATTAGTTTTACCATTTTATGTTTTTAATTGGGTCTTTTGCCCACAATTTTAGACGATTTGATTCTGGAGTCATTTTTAAGTGTCTTGCTAAGTACAATAAAAATATATATACAAGATATAGAGGAAGGATAGAAGGCTTGAATATACTTGAGAGGAGGGTCATGGAAAGTCTCATATACTTCCTGTTTGGTTGACATTGCTCTAACTTAATGTACTCAGTAACATTATCAAATGCTAAGCTGTCTTATTTATCCTAGAGGCAACTGACTAGACTTATTAGGACTTTGACCTTTCTGTGACAATTTCTAGCAAAAATTATATTGATATACAACATAAATGCAGAAAAGTGTTCAAGACACAAATGTTCACCTCAATAAATTACTGAAGTGAACACACACACACATACACACACATATATAAACCAGCACTCAAAACATATTTATAAAATCAGCGCTCAAAAATACTAGATACCCCCATAAAACCTGCCCATGAGCCTTCTCCCAGTTGCCGACTTTGTACACCATACAGAACGTTTCTAACACAGCTTACCTGCCAGCTCTTGATAAAATGTGTGGGCTCATATTACTGACTGTTTAGCAGGTTTCCAGCTCTCAGAGAAACTAAATACAATCTCATTGACAACCTCTAACATATATATAAGGATAAAAAAAATCAAACCTAGCAAAATAATTTTGAAATCCAATAATAAATACTTCTAATTTTATATGTAATATTTGATATCATTCCTCAAAATCCTATCATGAAATATCACATCTTTTATTATTTTTGCCTCAATAACTGGGGTAATTAGCACTGAAAACTTCTGCTCTGAATAATTATTTTCAAAGGGACAAGTTTTAGTCAAATCCTAATTTTCCTCGTTAAGGAGAAAGATTCAAATTCTCAACAAACGACATTTAGAGGATTAGATCTGCCAAGCACCACATTTATCATTCTATCCATCAAATCCAATTTAGAAAAAAGAATGTAAAGGCCCAGAAAAGGGAAGTGTTTCATCACAGTGTTAGGTTACCCTGCCCTAGCACTCAAGTCCCCCCAAATCTAATGTGTGACTCTTTCTAAACTATAAAAAGAGCCGCTTCCAGCAAGTGTTTGACCTAGAGTTAAACTCCAGCTTTAGCACTGACTGGTAAGGTGGGTTTATGCAAATGTTTGCTATCTCTAAGTTTTGGATTATTATTCTTCAGAATGAGTTATTATGATAACTGAATGAAATACAACAGGTAAAGCACTTAGTACAGTCCTTGGTACATAGGTTTGATTTAGTAAATGAGAATTCTTGCTGCTACTCTTGTTGTTGATAAGGGAAAGAAAACAAGATGTCACTTGGCACTTCATTGTATAAATTATTATTATTTTTTGAGACAGGGACTTGCTTTGCAGTTCAGACTGTCCCTGAGCTCACTGTGTAGCCCAAGCAAGCCTCAAACTCAGCAATCCTCGTGCCTCTGCCTCCCGAATGCAGGGATGACAGGCATGAGCCACCATGCTCACCATTGTGGTATGTGGTACTGATTGCTGGTGGGCGTGAGTCACCATGCTTGGTATCATTGTATGTGGTTACCAGCCTGAACTCAGGACCTTGTGCTTGCTAGGAAGGTACCAGAACCACTGAGCTAAATCTCTGGCCCCACTGTACAAATTCTTACAAAAACAAGACATCATGAATTGTAAGAAACTCTTAAGGATGTCATACTGCATACAAAACTTATTGTCTGGCATTTTTTCTGATGCGCTGCAGATTTTCCCAAAATCAATGTTCAAGTCTTTGTTGGAGGGAAAGAAAAGACCGATATGCTTAGCCTTCCTTACAATGTCATTTTAACACTCTTAAGTGTCATGCTCTCTTAGAGATGTGGGGAGTAAAGAACATTCATTGATCAACTGATAATTAACTATGACTGCCAAAATACCTCATAAAGGTACCTCTGGAGGTATAGTAAAAATTTTTCTTAAAGGGATTGTACAGAATATAGCTGATTACCAGGAATAGAGAGTGCTTCTTGTCTGGCACTTCAAGCATGAAGAGGTATGAATCTATTTTCCCTTGATGTGGATTTCAGCAGAACATATCTGAAGAGGAACTGATTTCAAGAGGAACTGATTTTATTAGTAGATACATTCGATCATTTGAACATTTTGTTCTAGTAGTCATCTTTTTGCAAATTTTCCATTGTTAAATCATATTTCCCATATTTTCCTTTGTATTTATCCCACTAAAATTCATCTTGATTATATCTTATTATTTCAACCTATCAAGATTACCTTAGACAGAAGTTTGACATCTAGTGTTCCAGTGTTAGCTACTTGTCTCAGGTTTTTAACATCTAAGAAGTAAATGTCATGTCTCTTAAACCTGTCTTTGAGTATTTTACATTGAACAGGCTGAAAGAAAGGGTAGCAATAATATGCAATGTATTCTGAGAAATCTCCACACAGATCTCCACAATGGTTGCACAAGTCTGCAATCCCACCAACAGTGTAGAAGGGTTCCTTTCTCCCACAGCCACACCAGAATTTATCGTTGGTTGACTTTGTAATCACAGCCATTCTTTGTGGAGTGAGGTGGAATCTCAATGTTGTTTTCATTTGCATCTCTCAAATGACCAGAGATGTTGAGCATTTCTTCATATGTTTCTTGGCTGCTTTTATTTCTGCCTCTGAGAAGTGTCTGTTCATTTCAGTTGCCCATTTTTGAATTGGGTCTTTAAACTTGGGGAGGCTGATCTGTTTGAGTTCTTTATATATTGTCGATAATAGCCCTTTGTCTGATACACAGCTAGTAAAGATTTTTTCCCAT